>BQNB010002507.1:0-26023 GCA_026074375.1 Tanacetum coccineum
GTCATCATCGTCATCATCGCAAGTAAAATTGAAATGTCTCGAAGGCTCGGGAGTATAAGTACTAATATTAGCTGCCTCCTTTTGTTGAGTTACCATTTCACAGAACGATTTCACCATGTTGAAAATTTCTTTATATGACTCTTCTAGTTTATCCCATCCATCGTGCACATCACTTATCCTTTGTTGATTAAGATCATCTTGATGATTGATGAAATACTGCGGGGGTTGGTCAAAACCGGAATAGTTAGAATTATTGAAATTTTGGTTCATCGGCTGACATTGAAAACTTTCATGAGGACCCCTACAGTTTTCACAGCAAAGATATTGTTGAGAAAAACTCAGTGAATTTTATAGATAATAATTATCACTAAAATTTTGATTGTAGCACGGTTCCTGCTCATAGACAAGCGGTAACCGTGGCGGACAATCAAAACCATAGTGAGAATCGTTCCCACATAACTCACACGAGTATGTCTCGTACTGGGGCTGTGGAGGTTGGTTGAAGAAGTTCGGTGTTTCATTATAAGAATAAGGATTTGGGTCATAGATAAACTCATTTTCGGATCCTACATTGCTACTACTCAGACAGTTTCCACCATTAAACGGACCTCCACACCACTAGCAACCAAAATGGTTATACGAAGACATGTCGAAGAATTAAATGAATAAGAGGATAGAGAAGATTATTTTTGAAATTTTTTTTATAAAGATAATAAAAATATTTTTGGTATTTTTAATATTTATGAAAAAAAATAAAAAAAAATAAGAAGAAAAACATATTTTTGGATTTTTATATTTTTATATAAGAACGAAAATAAACTTTCCGAAGAAAGGATCTTCAAGGCTTGAACACAAACAATCCCGTAAAAATCGCTACACCTCTCCCCGGCAGCGGCGCCATTTTGATGAAGTCGTTTTTCAACGCATCAAATAATCAGATATTTAATTTATATATTTTTATAAATACATAAACGTATACGTAAGCAAAGTATCATACAAATTATTCTTAGGAAAGAATAATAAGTAATCAACACGGGTATCGTTTTCCTTTGCGAGAGATGAATAGAAATCTACGTTCAAGTTGTAAATCGAGCTTGATTGTCATTCAAGTTTTTGGTTTTGGTTTTAAACTATTTTTATGCTAAAAATTAAAGTAATATTAATTCTAAGATTTAAAACTACAAGATTAAACTAAAATTGATCTAAATGACAAATATGCTTGCTAAGTGACGTGAAAGGTTCCTTAAGTGCGGGCTTAGGTTTAACGAATTAAAATCCTTAGAAAACAAGTTTCAAGAAATTAAATGACAAGTAAAGTAAAATGCTTTTTAAAATAAATGACAAGTATTTAAATTGCATTAAAAGTAAATGACTGTATGTAAATTGGAAAATTCTAATGACTATTAATTTTTTTAAACCTTTTTAAAACCGCACTTAAATTCTAAATCACCAATTTCACTTAACAGTACTAATAAAACTATTCAATGTGCATAATGATAAAATAAGCAAAGCAAAACATTTTATACTACAGCTACACTAATGTATTGAAAAGGGAAAAGAGGTGAAACCGAGTCGAAGAACCGCAAAAGAATGAAAAAACCACCCGATCTAATAATCTAACTCAATATTTAAGTTTAGAAGCTTATAGCTTTATACTTAAGATAAAAAGATAGACTACTAGACCCTTAAGCTCCATGCCTCAAGAGTAGACTAGTCCATCATAAAACAAGTTTTAGCTAGTTTCAATTTTCACAAATTTTGTTTTCTCAAAATTTTTATAAAAATTTTTAAATTAGTTTAAGTTTAATTAGATAAGAAATAAAAAAAATTATAATTAATAAAAGTTGTTGAAAAATAAATAGTTGACACGAATGTAGGCTTTCCGTTGGTGAGAACGAAAAGTAAATTTTGACCCGACTAGTTTTATATCTTAGCTTTCTCCTTAACTTTATATATATTGATTTTTGCTAATCTTTTATACAAGGAGCTATAAAACGCAAGTCTAGCTTGAAAAAGTCAAGACTTTGCAAGTTCTCATAATTGATTTTAAATATGTGAAGTTCAATTTATTAGGCTAAGTATTCACGATTATTTCTTAGAAATTTTAAATTGTGAAGAACAAGAGATGATAGAGTAGAGTATAAGTTTTGATGCTAAACATAGAATAGTTGGATTTCTTTAAGGCTCATGAGAGTTATTTGTGGCTTTTTCTTCCATTAGCTTGTTTCACCATTATATAATTGTTAAATAAATAAAGTTGCTTTAGGTTTTTGCAATTCTTAGTTTAGATCCTTTCGTAGAAAGTCCATCTGGTGAAATTAAGGTACACATCGAGGTTTTGTCAGTGTTGTGGGGAAATAGACTCCTGGACCATTGTTGGATCGCATACCGATGTGGCAGTTGTTAAAAGACCACAGGACTTGAAATTTGGCTATAATAATAATTATTATGTAATAAACCGAAGCCGAAATAAGACTTATAGATCATGGTCGGCTCGCATACCGATGTGACAGTCGTTTAAAGGGTGGAGGTAATAATAATAATAATAAAAATTGTGGGCTGATAAAAGTTTACTACCTCTTGCCGGCTCACAACTGATATGGTGGTCTTCTAAATAAGGCACATAGTAATAATAATCCGAGACTGATAAAAGTTTGCTGCATCTTTCTGGCTCACAACCGATATTGCAGCCTTCTAAAAGGTCGAGGAAATTACCAAGGTCGAAATATGTTTGTTGCATCTTGCCGGCTCACAACCGATGTTGCAGCCTTCTAAAGGACCGAGGTTGAATAATGTTGCAATAATAATAAGTATAAAGCCAAATTTCGACTCTGAGGTTATCTAAATAAAGCCTCCATCTCTGGACTCGTAGTTGAGTTGTTGCGGATGAAATAAAAAGGATAACCCCTAAATCATGCAAAATTAGAACCTTAATGTGGACCTTATTCTCACCATATCGTCTTGTTAGGAAAGAATTTCAAACTAATTATGGTCTAAACCGGGTTTACTTTAAATTAATAAGGGCATAATTTATTTGTCATCAATAATAATAATAATAAAATCCTTAGAGGAAATTAGAAATAAGGGAGGAAAAGTAATACACAATTAGCTTTTATGGGTAGTGTTAGCATCATAACTTGTAAATTACAATGATCTTATTTTTAAGCTTGGCTTGGAGAGGTGAAAGTCGGGGACGATAAATTTATCCATTTGGACACTTTTTGTGCTTTTTGTTTTGTGATCCTAAAAGTTATTAATGAATAATGAAAGCATTACATTATGTCACACATGCATAAGTTGTAAGTTGAAAATTATTAAAATCATAAAAATGAAATAAAAAAAATAATATGCTTAAAAAAATATATTCAAAAAAATGGGTAAAACGAGGGTGCTTGCGAAATAAATGATTTTTGAACCTTTTAATGGACATTTTCTGTTCTTGTTTGATTGTGAGGGGTTATAAGTTAAAAGGGGATAAAATTATTTATTTCCGGGTATTGTTTTCTTTACATTGCGTGTGGGACTAACAATGACTTAGTGTGGGGGAATTTGGTTTTTGCTAAAATATACATCTTTTATACCCCGTAAAACACTATTAAACGAACTTAAATCATGAAATATGCTTAATATTATTGCAAATAAGTTTGGTTTGTGTTTTTATGTCTCGAAGGTACAAGGGATTGAAAACGAAGCAAAAACGGTAATTTTCGGGTGACTTTCGATCACGTTTTCATGATTTTCAAGACTAAGACGAAGTCTGAAAAATTCTCCGAGCTTGCCATTGGAAGGAGAGCGAAAATTCGAGTCCGACGGTGCCTTCATCTTTTATTGGGTCGACCCGACTCCATTTATATGGGTCGGACCGACCCATACTATTTAAAGGCTTAAGACTATACAGCTGCTGGCCCAAACAGCAAAATAAACCCAACCCAAGATTGGAAGCATAATACAAACCCAAGACAAAAACAGATTGCAACACTGGCCCAAGATTTGGTATGAAGGCCCAAAATCCATTTTTGGTATTACTGCGTACAAAAAACGCATGAAAAAGGTAAATAATAGAGGACGCAGTAACAGATGGGGGCATCTCATTATTTATTTTATTTTTTTGTCTCGTTTTTTTTCTTATTTTCGTTTTATTTTGTAAGATTAATTTAGTGCAGTAGGTTAGATATTAGGAGTAGGATAGATCTCTTTTATGTATTTTTTTATTTCGTTCTTATGCAATGGCTCGGATTTGATGTGTAATGAATCGGTTGGATTATTGAAGTATGGATTTGAGTGATGGTTATTTGAATATTTGAATGGTTCGAAGGTTATTTGATTCATTTACATTGTTATTGATGTATCGAGTGAGGTTTTAAGGGTTGCCCAGGTTTAGGTAATTTTGGTTCATTTGTGTTAATGATGCCGCACTTTACATGTTATTCTTCTCGTCCATTTTGTGTTCATTATTTCGGGGGCAAATGAAATGGTAGACAAAATGGTAAACAGTAGATGGAGAGTTTAGGATTTGAAATATGTTATTTCTAGCTTTATGGATTTTCATAGGTAGCATTATTTGATCGGTAATCAATTTAACCAAGTATCAGTTTGTAGGCTTAATTGGATATTAGGAGTAAAATAAGTATAGTCCTCTGTTATGATTATTGTTATTTGCTCTAACCTTTGTTGTCTTATGTTTGATGAAATCGATTCTACACATAGGTGCGGAGCTTAAAGGTTTATTTAGCTAGACCGAATTTGATTATTTGTTTTAGCTAAATAAATCGGGTGGTATTCGTTTAAATTGCGGGTCTTCAATTCGGTTCCATTTTATATTTGTTTTCAATTAATTAGTATAGCTTATTTTTAAAATGTTTAGCTTTGTTTGTTTAATCATTATGAGTAGCGAGTAGTTTAATTAGTGCTTGTTTCATAGCTTATTTAGACTAGCTTATTTTATATTATTTTAGATTTAGAGCTTTTCGAGTGAGCTTATTTTAGCTTATTTTCGATTGCTTATTTTTATTCAAGCTTATTTTTGTATATAGATCTAATCCTTAATCATACCCGATCCGAGTTCACTTGATTATTGAACACCTAGTATTCGTAATGTTTATGATGAATCTAAAAATTATAGATCTTATATTTTTAGCTTATTTTCTAGCATAAAGTTTTTTGCTTTTTTGATTCTAGCTTATTTTTTTTAGATCTAAATCTTTAAATATACCCGATCCAAGTTCACTTGATTGAACACCTTAGTTTCGGGTGGGTTTAGATCTAAAGTTTTAATTTTTATTAGCTTATTGTCTTTAGAATAATTAATAGCTTATTAATAAATCTTGTTTTTCATAACTTTTGTTGTTTTAATGTTGATGAAATCGATCCAACACTTAGGCGAGGAGCTTATGAGTCTTATAAGTTTATTTTACTATTAAAGTTTAAAGATTTTTAGTTTTTAAGGCTATTTAGTAAATTAAAGTGTACTTTATTACTAAGTAGTTATAAAAACTTATAAAAATTTAATCTTTAGTGTTTAATTAAGTTTTAAAAGATCGGGTGTTTTATATTCGTCCCTTCCATTCTTCAGTCGGGTTTTTCTTTCTTTTCTTTTTCTCTTATTAGTAGTTGTAGCTTAAATATTAAGTTTTAAAATGTTTGCTTTGTTGATTAGTGGTAGCTTTATTAATATGCGTAATGAGTAGTTTATTAGTCTTGTTAGATTGAAATAGTGATATTTGGAATTTAAGTGCGGTTTTAAAAAGGTTTAAAAAAAATATAGTCATTAGAATTTTCCAATTTACATACCGTCATTTACTTTTAATGCAATTTAAATACTTGTCATTTATTTTAAAAAGCATTTTACTTTACTTGTCATTTAATTTCTTGAAACTTGTTTTCTAAGGATTTTAATTCGTTAAACCTAAGCCCGCACTTAAGGAACATTTCACGTCACTTAGCAAGCATATTTGTCATTTATATCTTTTAGATCAATTTTAGTATAATCTTGTAGTTTTAAATCTTAGAATTAATATTAGTTTAATTTTTAGTATAAAAATAGTTTAAAACCAAAACCAAAAACTTTTATGACAATCAAGCTCGATTTACAACTTGAACGTAGATTTTCATTCACCTCTCGCCGAGGAGAACGATACCCGTGTTGATTACTTATTATTCTTTCCTAAGAATAATTTGTATGATACTTTGCATGCGTATATGTATTTTTATTAAATATATATATTATATCTGAGGGTTTATTTGATATACGCGTGTAAAAACGACCAACATCAAAATGGCGCCGTTGCCGGGGAGAGGTGTAGCGATTTTTACGGGATTGTTTGTGTTCGAGCCTTGAAGATCCTTTCTTCGGAAAGTTTATTTTCGTTCTTATAAAAAATATAAAAATCCAAAAATATTTTTCTTCTTATTTTATTTTTATTTTCTTTTATAAATATTAAAAAATACCAAAAATATTTTTATTAATATTATCTTTATAAAAAATTTCAAAAATAATCTTCTCTATCCTCTTATTCATTTAATTCTTATTTTCTTTATCCTCTTATCCGTTTAATTCTTCGACATGTCTTCATATAACCATTTTGGTTGCTCATGGTGTGGAGGTCCGTTTAATGGTGGAAATTGTTCGGGCTGTAGCAATGTAGGATCCGGAAATGAGTTTGTCTATGACCCAAATCCTTATTCTTATAATGAAACACCGAACTTCTTCAACCAACCTCCACAGCCCCAGTACGAGACATACTCGTGTGAGTTATGTGGGAACAATTCTCACTATGGTTTTGATTGTCCGCCACGGTTACCGCTTGTCTATGAGCAGGAACCGTGCTACAATCAAAACTTTAGTGATAATTATTATCCACAAAATTCACCGAGTTTTTTTCAACAATATCTTTGCTGTGAAAACTGTGGGGGTCCTCATGAAAGTTTTCAATGTCAACCGATGAATCAAAACCACTTTGAACATAATTTTAACTATTCCGGTTTTGATCAACCCCTCAGTATTTCATCAATCATCAAGAAGATCTTAATCAGCAAAGGATAAGTGATGTGCACGATGGATGGGATAAACTAGAAGAGTCATATAATGAAATTTTCAACATGGTGAGATCATTTTGTGAAATGATAATTCAACGAAAGCAGGCGGCTAATATTAGTACTTATACTCGTGAGCCTTCGAGACATTTCGATTTTACTTGCGATGATGACGAGGAGCATTCTATTCCTTTAAAAGATACGCCTCAAATTTCTCCGTCTATTGCTCTCGCACCCGTGTCTTCTATTATGGAGCCAGATGACTCTCTCATAATGGGGAATGAGGAACTTAGCACTATTCCTGAAAAGAAATCGGACGAATTCATAAAGTCCAGTGTTAAAGACCTTATTCCAATCCCAAGAGAGTCCGAGGATACATCCGAGAGTGATAGTGAGAACGTTTTACCTTCGAGTGATGATTTCTCTCCCATTTTTGAGGAAAAATCCGTGACTTTCTCTAACCCACTTTTCGAATTTGACGACGAATATATCTCTAGTGACGAAAATCCTCTTTTTGATGAGGTGTTAGAGGACATCGAGTGCGAGGATTCTTATGATTCCAACCTTGATGAGTCGATTTTCCTAGTCACACCTCTTTCCGATTCTAATGAGGATGAGTGTCTCGCCCCTAGAGACAACGTTGAGCTTTTACTTCACCATGATCTGTCTATAAGCATTGTTTCCATTCTTGAGGGATTCATCGATGAACCGCCTCTCGAAGAGAATGATGATTTATTTGATCCAGAATCAAAAGAAAATGACTGGAAGAAGATTTTGTACGATGCTCCAATTGATGATTTGATTACCGAGGACAAAGTTTTCGACCCCAGGATTTATGAAAAAAGTTTTTCTCCGACATTTGTGAAGTTAACCTTTAAGGATCGCCATTATCTTCCCATCACATTTGTGATCTGAATATTTCTTCCTTATCTCACTTATTCGGTGGATTCTTCTTTTCTTCTCTCTTCCGGGAGTGAGGATACTATTTTTAATCCCGGCATTTCCACTTTTCATTTTTATCCTCTTAAGCTGGTGGCATATGAAAATCCGATAGTGATCTTTCTATTCTTCTATTTCTGCCCCAAGGACAAAGGAATTCGGGGAGAGTCAAGCTAAAGACTCGCACAAAAACAAGCGCTTCTCGGGAGGCAACCCGTGTCTTTTCTTCTTTTTATTTTCTTGATTAATAAGATAGTGTGTGATTTTATAGCCTAAGTGTGGGGGCGTGTTTCTTTCTATGGTATGTGGTTTCGTTTTTGCAGGATTCCTTAAGATCATAAAGACCCGTGCTTGTTTTCAATCCTCCAATCATCCGGTCTTTGATCTTTTACTTATTATGGAATCATCAATCCTGATCATGTATATATATATTGTTTTCCCTTTTACACTTGGAATTTTTTGCATTTGCCTTTTTCGTTCCTAAGTGTGGGGGTAAAACCCGACATTTTTGAACATTGAGGCCAATGTTCGATTCTAAGTATGGGGGGGATTTCTATCGAAATGTGATCATACCTGTGCCTGTCTGTGTTCCCACGCAACCCCGTTTTTGACCCAAATTTTAAAAAAAATCTTTCTTTATTACGATATATATATATATATATATATATAATGATGAAAAAAATGATGAAAATATTAAAAATATATAAATAAGTAGGCCTGTAGAATTAGGTAGCTTTGACTTGATCGAGTTTTAAACTCTAGCTTTCCCCTTAGCTTTCAAGACTTAGCGTTTGCTTAACTTTAAAATTTTGCAAAGGACGAAAATCGATAGAGTTGAATATAAGTTTGATGCTAAACGTGGATTAGTTGGATATCTTTAGAGCTCATAGAGGTTAATTGTGGCTTTTTGCTCCCACCAGCTTAATAGATGCTATATAACTGTTGAATAAAATAAAGTTGGTTTAGGTTTTTGCGATTCTTAGTTTAAATCACTTCGTAGAGATCCCTTCTGGTGAAAGTAAGGTACACATCGAGGTTTTGTCAGTGTTGTGGGGAAATAGACTCCTGGTGAAAGTAAGGTACACACCGATGAGGCAGTTGTTAAAAGACCACATGACTTGAAATTTGGCTATAATAATAATAATTATGAAATAAACTGAAGCCGAAATAAGACTTTTGGATCATGGTCGGCTCGCAACCGATGTGACAGTCGTTTAAAGGGTGGAGGTAATAATAATAAAAAATTGTTGGCTGATAAAAGTTTACTACCTCTTGCCGGCTCACAACCGATGTGGTAGTCTTCTAAATAAGGCACATAGTAATAATAATCCGGGACTGATAAAAGTTTGCTGCATCTTGCCGGCTCACAACTGATGTTGCAGCCTTCTAAAAGGTCAAGGATATTACCGAGGTCGAAATATGTTTGCTGCATCTTGCCGGCTCACAATCGATGTTGCAGCCTTCTAAAGGACCGAGGTTTAATAATGTGGTAATAATAATAATAAAGTCAAATTTCAACTCTGGGGTTATCTAAATAAAGCCTCCGTCTCTTGACTCGTAGTTGAGTTGTTGCGGATGAAATAAAAAGGATAACCCCTAAATCATGCAAAATTAGAACCTTAATGTAGACCTTATTCTCACCACATCGTCTCTTTAGGAAAGGATTTCAAGCTATTAATAGTCTAAACCTGGTTTACTTTATTAATAAAGACATAATTTATTTGTCACCAATAATAATAATAAAATCCTTAGAGGAAATTAGGAATAAGAGAGGAAAAGTAAGTACACAATTAGTTTTTATGAGTAGTGTTAGCATCATAACTTGTATTTTGCAATGATCTTGTTTTTAAGCTTGGCTTGGAGAGGTGAAAGTCGGGGACGATGAATTTATCCATTTGGACACTTTTTGTGCTTTTTGTTCCATGATCCTAAAAGTTATCAATGAATAATGAAGGCAATACATTATGTCACACATGAATAAGTTGTAAGTTGTAAATTTGGAAAATTATAAAAAAATAAATATAATAAATAAAAATAAAAAAAGAGAAAAGTTTTGAAAAATGAGAAAAAGGGGTGTTTTAAAGCTTGGGATTTCTTAACTTTCTCCACAAAAGACTTTGCTACTTTTCATGATAGTTTGTGCTAGTCTCAGAAACATGCTAGACTTGATTTGTTATTAACGTAAAGAAAGACTGTCTAATCTCATGTAAGATTCTAAATATGCCGAGTAGGAATTTATATGGCTAAGCATTCTGACACGTCAATTTTATATAAATATATATGAATATATAAAATATATATATATATATATAATATATATATATATATATATAATATTATATATATATATATATATATATATATAATATAAGCAAACAATCAACCAAACACCTTTGGCCAAGGATTGGTCAAATGTTCACAAAAATAATATATATACGTAACCGGAAGTATGAGTTCCCGGGTCGTTATGTCCCAACGAGGCTGGAATGGAAAATCGAAAGACGGATATATTTGATGTTTGAATATGACATAGTGATTTGATGGGTTTTCTATTTTACCAATTAAATTTACAAAAACGATTAAATAAAACCTAAAAACGAAAGCTAAATAACTTAAACCTAAAACGGGCATGAAAAACGAGGGTCAAAAACCTAAATTTTGCAAATTAAACCCTAGAACATATTTAAAAGCTAAAATAGATTCTAAATGACAAATAACGAAGTTTAAAAAAAACTAGATTAAAAACGGAGGAACTATGCTACTACTAGCAGCAGGAACAATGCTACCAGCAGGAACCACTACTAGCAGCAGGAACAATGCTACCAGCAGGAACAATGCTACCAGCAGGAACCGGTGGTTTAGAAAACCTTGAAAAACATTTTTTTTAACTTAAAAAAAACTTTTGAAAACAGACTTAAACAGCTTAATACTTTAAGCTAAAGTTGACTAACATGACACCAACCCATGACTTCCTTATTTTGACCCGTTTTCATACTTAACCCAAACACCCCTTTATAAATAGCTTAAAGGCTGTTTTAGCTTATTAAGGGTGGATTAAACCATGGGATTCAAAGACAGTAAGCTAAACATACATAAAAGACATTAATAAGCAAAAATCAACAATAAATAAGCACTGAAGTAAGCTAGAATTCAAAATGACAGTTAACAAGCCATTATTGACTGAAAATTGGTAAAATCTTGCACAATGAAATTTAAACTTATAACACCTATATTTTAAGCACTGAACTTCAATAATAAGCATAAATAAGCATACCAAAAGAAAAATAAGCACTAATAAGCTGTAAATAAGCAAATGCTAAAGATGAGCTAAAAAATGGAACTTGAGAACTTACCAAGCTTTTGCTTAAACAAGGGCAAAATTGAAGCTTTTGAAAGCTCAATCTACAAGCTCCAGCTTATTAGGAATAACATAAGCCCATCCAAATTCGGCTTATCATCCAAAGTACAAGCTGTGGTATTTTTGAGTGGATTTTCAAGTACAAGTTCAAATTTTACTTAGTTTATTGACTTGTTAAGTGAACATAGCTTATTAATAGCCATCGTTTTTAAGAGCTTTTTACACATATAGAAGGTAATCTAAGCAGATTTGACAATAAAACCAAAAACGGGATATAAAACCATAAAACTTCAACACTTCATTCACTATTTAAAAAAGAGTACAAAGAACTTTGCAATAAACTGTAAATAAGCTGAAAGAAACATAAGAATGACTTAATTTAAAGAAAGATAAAGACTTCTACACTACTTTTTTTACTTTTTTTTTGCTTCGGCTCACATAGCCTCCTATTTATACTAAGAGCTAAGTCTTCAGCCCTTCTTTCATGTGTTTCTTATTTTGAGAGACTTAAAGCCCTAATCACCAGCCATTGATGTGTACTTTTGTGCTTCTTTGGAGTCAATCTCAGCCATTGAAGATACTTGGGAAAGGTGAGGGATTGCCAACATGGACTTTATACAGCTGGGGGGAAATAGTAGGGTGGATGAAATGATTTTGGCTAGGGTGTCGAGTGTTTTAGCAGGTAGGAAGGTATGGGGAAGACATCCAAGTTTACCTTGGTTATTGATGGTGCGGAAAGATGGCTTTAAGGGCAAGCAGGCATTTTGTCCCCTCAAGTTATAAACTTGAATGTAATCTCTGCCTAGTTTGAAACTTTGCCCCTTGTCTTGTTATATTAGTAATACAACTTGAGGTTTTGGCAGTTTTAGTCCCTCAAGTTGTATTTTCTTCATGTGGCTGACTTTTGACTGACTTTGGCTTTGTCTTTTTCATCCCGTGCTTGGTTTGGTTGTTTTTGGCTTTCTTTTTGTTCCTTTTCTTGAATATCCGTTTCCTGCACAAAACAAATGCAAAACATACAAATACAATGTATTTTTGGTATGTTTTTAGTCATTTAAGTCCGTTATTAATGGAAATGGTATGTGTAATTTAGCACATACCAAAATCCCCCATACTGAAAGTATTTGCGTGTTCCCACGCAATGTTATGATAAACTCACAAAAAACTAATAATCTCAAACCCCCTCGACTAATTACCTTGAAAAGTAGCAAAGTGTTTGTCAAGGAGAACTTAAAGAATCAATAGCTTTGACAAGTCCCGTTTTCGCCAATTTCATATGTACACTAACTATTCCTAATATTTTTGGATTTTATTTTTTCTTAACTAACATGCTTGACTTCCTTTATTTAACAACATTGGGATCATAGAATGAGAAGCGTTCATAGAAATAATCTACGGACGTCCTGACGGATAAATTCATCGCTCCTGATTTTTCACTAGATCCAAACCAAGCAATTAAACAAGATCATTTGTCAATATAAGTCTAAATGTTAAGCACTCATACTTATGACTTGTGAACTTTTAACTCCCACATGGAATATATTTAATGTGTTACCTTTCAACTCAACCATAGATCAACTTATTTTCATAGTCGTAATTCAAGATGAATCAAGACTCAAAGCAACAACTTATTAGGACCTGTAACTGATTTTAAAGAACGAAATTTTAACTGTAGAACTTTTTGCAACATCTTCATCATCATAATCATAAGTTCTTAAAGCTAGGAATGCGTTGCTTAGTTTGAACACCTACCTAGGCCTCGCTCCCTAGTAGGATATCACAACCAACGACCGGTGTTCTTAGTTTGAAAACCCACCCCGTTGCTAGCGTAGTGGGAAATCACATCAACACCTTCTTCCTAATATGGCTAAGGATAGGTGTCTTAGTTTGAACCCTCACCTAGACCTCGCTTCCTGGTGAGATATCACAACACACCAAATCCCTAGAAGTAAAGATGTCTTAGTTTGAACCCCCACCTCGTGGTTAGCGGAGTGGGATATCACGACACATCTTTTACTTGCTCCATATACTCAAATGTATGCTTCATTGGCATAATTTCAATATTCATGCATTTTTGCATTCATATTTCATTCATGCTTCTTTGGCATTTTAACTTTCAAATTACTAAGAACAGAAAAACCTCGCTTTAAAGAATCAAGTTACAAATTTGAAGCTTTTTCTAAAAACATCGATTGACTTAGTTGAATTGAAATGAGCACGTATGATTAGGTGGATTAGAAGCTAATGGGAGAAAAAGCCACAAGTTACTCATATAAGCTTTAGAAGAATCTTGCTCAGCACATAAACTTATATTTAACTCTATCACTTCTTGTTCTTCACCTTATGAAAGCTTAGCCTACAATTGAGGAACTAGCTAGGGCTCAACACGCCCGATCGAGTCAAAAATTATTCTCATTCTACCCATTAGGAAAGTCGAAACTGTGACAAAACACTTATTTTATTTTTGAAAATTTAAAATTTTTTCATTTTTTTGGTATTTTTGCAAAAATTTGGTGGTAAAAACGGGATTGCGTGATGACAACGGCTGCAGGTAAAAATTAAATCGAAGATCCCCCCCATACTAGAACTAAACATCGTCCTCGATGTTTCAAAGGGGCACCTACGTAAATCTAAGGCCGTTTATGAAGTGTGCCAAAAGATAAAACGTTAGTCGATTAGATTTGGATACTGGATTCCCAAAATAAAGCTGAGGATGTGAAACTCTTGTGGATGGAAAATCAATGCTAAGACACGAGAGTCTTCACAATCCGGCAATCCTGGACAATTAACAACACAAACACGAAACACGGGTAATGGAAGAGGCGAGCCTCCACACAACAAGAAAACACTTATTCATTTTTACATAACTACGATAAGCATGGGGTGCCTCCCACGAAGCGCTTGTTTAAGGTCGCTATGCTTGACCCGTCACCTGAATTTATTGGACATTAGGGAATGTCTGGAGATCCGGGACTACCAATTGTGGTACGTCCCCTCCAAAGTAGTGTTTAATACGATGACCATTCACTTTGAAATTTGGCCCGGAGTTTTGGGATAACTCGACGGTGCCGTATAGGAAAACTTGGGTTACAGTGAATGGTCTACTCCAGCGGGTCTAAGCCTTGCCGAGAAAATCTTCAATCTAGAGTTAAAGAGGAGGACTCGATCACCGACGTTGAAAACGCGGTTTTTGATCTTGGAGTCATGGATTCTCTTTGTTTTCTCTTTGTAGATCAAAGAGTTTTCATAGGCATGATCACGAAGTTCATTAAGTTCATTGAGTTGAACTTTTCTGTGATCACCCGCGGTTTTGATATCAAAGTTTGTATGCTTAAGGGCCCAGTAAGCTTTATGCTCGAGCTCAATCGGAAGATGACATGCCTTCCCGTACACTAACTTGTATGCGGAGTTTAAACCCTAATGGGTGTTTTGTAAGCTGTGCGGAAGCCTCAAAGTGCGTCACTAATTTATCCGACCTCAAGAGGCACGATTTTTTGCCCACGTCCCTCTTCAAGAATTCGTTTCGAACACGATTGGATACTCCTACTTTCCCCACTTGTTTTGTGGATGATACGGCGATGGAGAACGATAGTGACTCCTATTTAAGCCATGACCTTTGCAAAATTGGTCATTGCAAAAAGTGGGTTCCAGCGATCACGATTAAGATTGCACGAGGGGCACCAAATCTGGCTAAGAGAGATTTAAGAATTTGCAAACAACTCGGCATCATAGGTGGGGAGCGCTTTTGGCTTCATCCCATTTTGATGAAGTAATCGACTGCCACGAGTATAGATTTGTCCTTCCTGAAGACGGAATGTGCCCCATAAAATCAATGCCCACATGTCAAAGATTTCCCAAACTTGGATATGTTTTGTGGCATCTCGTCACGTTTGCGAAATTTTGCCTTGACGTTGACATGTCACATGGGTGACATAGTCGTGGGCATCCTTGAGATCGTGGGCCAAATAGAAATCAATGAATCGAAGATCTTTTTAGCGTGATAATTTTGCACCAGTCGTGTTCCCCAGTGGTCCACTGTGTCAAGCCTTAAGAATGTCAAAAGTTTCTGCCCCACGAAAACAACGCCTAATTACTTGGTCACGCACAGATCTTAATAGAAAGGGGTCGTCCAAAAGTATTGTTTGACGTCTTTGAAAAACTTTCTTTCTTCTGAGTACGACATTCCTTTGATCACAACATTCCCCCATGGTAGATTTGAAAAATCGGCAAACAGACACGGGTCATTATCACACCACAAAGGTAATCATCCCAAGTGTCCAATTTTGAGATACAATATAAGAAAATCTTTGGCAAGGAAAGGATTGCAGAAGAACAAGTCTGAATCTGCAAGGTCTGATACTGAGGAGGATGTAGAAGCTTACATGGATGAAAGAGTGGATGAACCTTCTTCAGAGGAGTTTCAAATGGGTTCAATCCCACAAGGATCAGCACCTGCAAAAATTGTTAAGTGGCAAATTCTTAAGACTGGTAAGAAAGGAGCTTATCAAATCATCAGGGAAGATCACACAGATGTAGTATATGTGAATTTTCAAGGTTTATTAAATGATCTTACAAGAGATGATCTTAAGGAGTTGTACAGACTGATGATGTTAAAGTATGGAGATAGCAGGCCTGAAGAAGAATATGAAAGAGTTTTATGGGGGGACTTAAAGACTATGTTTGATCCACCATCTACAGAGGATGATGTTTGGAGATTAACACATCAGCAAATGGTACTCAGTTGGAGATATTTTCATAGTTGTGTTGTTCATTATTTAACTTTTGAGGCTGCACACATTTATATGCTGACTGAAGTCAAGTATACATCACCATCTAGAGTTTGTCAAGCTATGCTTGAAAAGAAACTTATAGGAGATAGAAAAGATGAGGTGTGCTATCAACTTTTGAAGTTAATGAAATACAAGCCAACGCAATATTTTGGTGTATGTTGAAGAATTTGCAGTGTGTTGGTATATGGATTGAGAGAGAGGCTGAATGTGTGAAATGGAGGTGAGAAGTATAACAATTGGTGGATGGTGCTTTGCATTACAAACAAATGGTGTTCAGTTCCCATGCCTAACCAGCATTAACGAGAACTGACTTGGGACTAAGGGGTACGGCTTGTGGAAAAGTATTTATCAAATCCGTTTTTTAATGGTTAACAACTTGCCTTAAGCTGTATGGTTATCATTACTCACCATGTCTGTGTTTGTACAGAGTTTGGCATAGCCCACAAGTTATGGCTTGTGGTAAAGGCTGTGGAAAAATCCATATTCACTTGGTTGACAGTTTACCAATAACTGGATGGTACTCAACTTACTAATGATTCACATTTAAAAAGTTGAACTGGTTACTAATCTTACCGGAGTGAGGCATGATTCCACCAAAGGATTAGCTAGCCCAAGAGCAAACGGTTACTTGGTAAAGGCTTTATCAAATCCGTTGATAGTTACTAAAAATCATATGGTAATTCAACTCACCATGTTTCACGTACTATGGAGTTGAATTGATTTTCAATGTACAATGTTTTATAAACCAAACATTGGTACTCTAGGTGAATGGCCTAACTGGTAAAGAGACATCAAATCCATTTAAATTTTCAATGATTCACCTCTCTCAGGAGTTAACACACCTGGAAGTGATGAGAATAGACTGAAACTTTATGATCTGATGTACATATAGTCAATGTTGCTGCTTTTCTATTGCTGAAATGATCGTATGTTGCTAAAGAGATATTACATGTAGCTGTGAAGTGTTGGTCATGATGTTTAAAAGATTAGATGCTACAAATATCAAGTAGTGATCATTTAAAGAGTTGCTGATAGAAATCAAGAAACTGCTTATACAAGACAATCAGCATGTTGCAGTTCAAGAATAATTCCAAAGATAATGCTCACAATATCCTCAGGAAGCTCATAATGAAGATACTCAAAGAAACTTGAAGTTCACAAGTGAAGATCAAGTTAGGGGAGGATTGTTAGGAATTATTGTAAACAGACTTAGGTCTGGTAGTTATAGAGTTAAGTCTGGTAGACATAGTTAAGTCTGCCAGTACTAAGTTAAGTCTGGCAGTACTATAGTTAGTACTGGTCTTATCTAGTTAAGTCTGTTTATGTAACAGGATAGTTATTTTAGAGATATCTTAGGAAAAGATATGCATTATAGAGATATCTTAAGAAAGGATATGCATTATCCTTTCACACATTTATAAAGCCAATTAGGGTTTCCTTGGTGTATAAAAGGAACCCTACGGCATAATGTTTTAGAGATAGAACCCTAATAGAAATCAATAGCAAATAGCAAAGTATTTCATGTGTCTTTCTTAGTATATGTTAGATTACCGACCTTAGCACATTGTATTTCTTAGTTATTGTCTCCATATAGTGATTTGGATTTATTCTAAGTTTAGCTATTGGCTTAGAAATGGACTAAACAGATCCAAGACTTTGGACCTACAAGAAATTTCCAACTTCACGAAACATCCTCGGCGATGCGGTTGACGTAGAAATTCGGGTTCGGTCGGCAAGTTCCAGTAACATTCGGGTATTGGTTCAAATATAGGAGATTTACTTTTCCCATACGGAAAGAGGCATTTGGTTGATGCTTGCACGTAGATCGGGCCAGGTATAGCATTATCCATCTCTGGAAAATCACACGGTATAAGAAATCTACCGGGGTCTCCAAGTTTTTCGGGAAACTTTTTGAGGATAACCGCCAAGCAATTCTCATTCACCGATGTTTTGATTAAGTCAATTATCTTATCTTTGTTATTAAGAAGCTTTCTAAACATTGGTGCAAACTTGGGCATGTGTAGGAGAGCATCCGCGAAACTAAGCTTGATATGGATATTCCTAAACATTTCCATAAATTTCAAAGCTAAAAGATCATCTTTTTTACAGAGCTTCTCCTTGTTAATCCTTGAAGGATAAGGTATGGTCGGTTTAGTCTTTGGAGCAATAACGGGCTTATCATTTTGGGTTTAGACCTTTGAAGGTTGGATGTTTTCGGTGCTTGGTTGCACCGTATCCTTTGTCACCTCGGGTTCGTGTTCCACTACCTTAGGAAGAGAATAAGGCGGAGGTGGAACTTGAGGCCCATTATAAGAAACTCTACTTCGGGTGGTGATGGCTTTCATATCACCTCTCGGGTTAGCAACGGTGTGGCTAGGAAGAGAACCCGAGCCCAAAGTAGAGGCGGAATTGGTATTCATGAATTTGGTAAGCATCTCCGTTAAATTTGTCAGTTGGTTTTGCATGTTTTGGTTTTGGTCTTGCATATTTTTCATAACCGCATCATTAGCCTTGATGTAGTTTTGAAAGTCATCATTTGACACACCTTGTGTTTGAGGAGTCGGATCTTTGTAAGCCGGAGCTTGGTAAGACGGGGGTTGATAAATTAGACTTTGGTTGTAATTATTCCCCCGGTTTTGATTGTAACAGTTTTGATTATTTCTTTGATTGTTTTGATTGTTTTGAACGGGAGGAAAACCGGGAGGTCAAAATTGATTTGCAACCATCGGAGGACGGTAATCGGTATTTCCTTGGTTGTAGTTAACCGCGGGAGGATAAGGTATGGTCGGTTGAATATTGTTGTTGTAGTATAGTGGTAAGTATTCCCGCCTGTCACGCGGGTGACCCGGGTTCGATCCCCGGCAACGGCGCCAAAAATTGACACGCGTAAGATTAATCACCTTTTACAATAAAATATATATATAATAAATATATAATAATAAGAGGATAATTAAAATTATCAATCAATAAAATTCCAAGAGGCTTTTTAAAAGGATAATTACTTTTACCCAAAGTAAAACCCTAAAAACCTTCCCGGGTCGTTTCCCGACGAGGCGTGAATTGAAAATCGATGGTAAACGTTGTTAAACAAATGCTTTGATATCAAAAAATTGGATTTGGTTTTTTCTATTCTACTAAATAATATGCTAAAATAAACAAAGGCAAACTTAAACGGAAGCAATTAAAGTGAAAAAACAAAGAAAAACGATAACGGGACCAAATCTTGTTCTTTAAAAAAACAAATTCTACAAATTTAACCCTATGAGAGCAAAATTAATTTTTAACAATCCTAAATGATAAAAGAAAATTAAAAAAAAAGAATTATATTTTTTTTGACTTTTATTTAATTTTTTATGAATTAAAAACGGTTTTTATCTAAATTAAATATTAAAAATACTAAACCATTTATAAAAAATCTAAAAAAATTACAAAAAGTAGCTAAAAATGAGCAGGTTCTATGAAAAATAAAATGAGTTAACAGCTTATCTAAATAAGCTATTAATAAGCCGAAAATGGCTTATGGCTTAAAAGGCCAAAAAGGTGTTAAAAGAATAATAGGTTCAAGGTAAAACGGAAAAGACCCAAGGGCGCTAGTGGTTGTGTGGTGTGTGTTAAATATGTTGGTTGAGGTGAGGTTGAGGTCAGGGGTTCGAGCCTTGCTCACCCCTGATTTCCCTCAACTCCTAACATATTTTTATTTTTGCAAAACTTCTTTTTTAAAAAGCTTAAGGACCTAAAAATAAGCGATTTTTGTA
Organism: Tanacetum coccineum; assembly: GCA_026074375.1. NCBI lineage: Eukaryota > Viridiplantae > Streptophyta > Magnoliopsida > Asterales > Asteraceae > Tanacetum > Tanacetum coccineum. Next base: position 19,875 of record BQNB010002507.1, read on the forward strand.
AAATGACTTTTTATAAAAAACACAAATAAGCACAGAAATAAGCTAAAAAGGTGACAGACTTAGATTTTTACACTAAGACTTAAAAGGCTAACTGTTAAGCATTTTTACAACCAAATAAGCTAACAAAAAGCAAATGAGCTTATGATAGCTTAACCCCTACTCCTAAATAGCACTAAGGATCAAAAATTAAGCAAAACAAATAAGCTAACAAGCCTAAAAGACAGTTTCACTTAAAGGCTTTTAAGCTTAAATTCCTAAACTGAAATTTCTAAAAAAGCTTGAATAAGTTGTGTCCTAAACTAACTAAGCTAAAAGCACTTAAAAGCTAAACTAATAAGCAGAATGAAACATAAGACAAGCAAATCCAATAAGCTATAAGCTCAGATAAGCAAATAGCAATATTGGCCAAAACTGCTAAAACAGCCTACAAGGGGCACTTTTGGGCTTAATTTTTAGCACTTAAAATGGATCCTTATGCTTATTGACTCATAAAACACCCTAAAAGAATTATCCTATAAGCTACATTAATCAGCAAACAAAATCTTTTTGATAATTCAGATAAAAGCCATGAAAAATGCTTATGAAAATGACAACTTACTCCTTCAGTATAGCTGTGTTTTTTCAAACTTTTTGAAAGACAAAAGGCTTTTGGCAGCCTCAGAACAAGCGAGTTTAAAAGCTTTTGTGAGACTCAAATATACTACAAAAAAAATAACATCTAGATGTCTAAAAGGCTTATTCTATCAATATCAAACCATAAAACATGCTTAAACTTATCTATCTTTTGAAAACTTGAAATTAAACTTTTGAAAAGACTTGTAAACTATGGCAGGATTTAACTAAAAACACAAATGGTAATTGCAAACTTAATACTACTTCTTTCTACTGTATTTTAGATCAATTACAAACATGGAAACAACACTTAGATGCCACTTAATCAAACTCTTAACAATTAAGCTGGAAACTTGAACTAGAAAGCCACAGATTTAAGCCATTATCATAAAAAATAGAAAAATAATCAAAAAATTAAAATTCTTTTTTATAAAATTTTCTTTTATCATATTTTAGGTTTAGGAATTAAATTTGCTTTCGTAGGTCTTTAATTTGTTACACTTGCTTAATTGTCGCGTTTTCTTTAATTTTCGTTAAGGTTTTAGTGTCTAATTGCTTAGTCGTTTATTTTTGTTTATATGTCCTATGTGTTTTTATTAGTAGAAATAGAAAACCAATTCAAAAACTTTGAAACCATTCAAATCATTGTCCAAATTAAAACGGGGTTTCAATTCATAATTCTTGGGGTATAAACGACCTGGTGAACACTAACCGGTTAAACGTACGATATTTGGTGTGATTTTCCTAATTACCTTTTTCCTAAAGGGTAGTTTTGGAATTTGATTACTTTCATATTATACGTATATAATTGAGAACGATTAGTCTTAATGGCAAAAGTAAGGACTTAGGCAATAATATATCAGGATAGCATATAGTTGGAAAAATACTCGTATTCATGGTTTATAGCATGTATCCCCCTCGCGGGTTTATGAAAACATTAGAAGATTTAAAATGTGAGGCTATGAACTCACCTTAACAGGGGAAATCTGATTGATGGCAAAAGTATATCAAGTGAAAGTAACGGCTTCGTCACGCAACCTGGGGTAATATGTCAAGTCTTAGTGTGATGGTTTATGTTTCAAAACTTTATAAAGTTTAACGTATTACTTTGATTTATTAATTTATAAAAATATTGTATCACTGTTCGGGCCATCATAATTCAGAGGTCATGTAGTAAACGTTTGAGGAGCCAGGACACTTTAAATCGTAAATCCAGCAAACTCGTCAAAACGTATACCCAAATGAAACTCCTCACATGAAGCTCCCTAGTAACGTGATACGATAAAATTTTAAGTTTCTTCAAAAGTTAGTCGATGATAAATTACGTTAAATATATAACGTAATTGTTTTATAATGCGTCGATCGATGATTAATAACGATTAATGTGTCGGGTTTTAATAAAATCGGGTTTTATAATATTAATATATATTTTTATAATTTATATAAAAATATTATATTTTATATTTTTAAGTTTGCAAAAATGGCAATATATACCCTTGGTTTATAAACTTTTACAAGTTTAGTCCTTTATATATAAAGTATATATAATTTAAACCTTTAACTTTAGAACTTGGCAAAATTTGCAAATCAAGTCCAAAAAGCCATGCAAGCTTATTTTAGGGTTCCAAATGATATTTGCAGGTTATAGCTTATTAAAATAAGCTAAAATAAGATGTTCTAACGTAACAAAAGTTAAAAAAAAGGATTCGTTAGCTAGGATGGGTAAAGGGTTACCCCGGTAAAGTATATTAAAACCGAAACGTTTAAATACAAAAGGAATGTGGCTGAAGTACCACATTAACCTCTAGCTAAACAGCTAGATAAACACCTAAAACTAGTGTTTATGACATGCCATAAGCACTTACAACTTTAGAAACAACTATCTAAACTAGAAAAAAATGATTCAATGAAACGTGCTAACCAGCAGCAGCCGTGAAAGAAGAACTTCCACCAGTTTTTGTATTTGGAAATATGTTAGCCATTTCATCATACACGTTTACAACCGCTTCTTCTTCCTCTCCTTCTTCAACATTCAAAGCAGAAAAAGAATTTGGCGAGGTGATATTAGATGGATTACCCACATTGGTAGCTCTCTTCTTTGGTACACTTGTAGCAGCTTTAGGCTCATATCTAACATTTTGTTTTATCGAAGGACCAGCAAACTAAGCACCATTAGTAGACTTAGGTTTACCTTTCCTCTTCTTATTTTTATCCGCCGTTTGGAAACCATCATTAGTCTTCTCAACAGTAAGAGTAACAACATTTGAAGTAGAAACAATAGGAGGACTCGCCTCCTTTTTAGGGCAATGATCATGAAGATGACCAAATATCTTACATACATCACACCTGGGTGGCCTCCATTCATACTCAACACGAATAGTTTCTTTGGTAAAATCATCCCCGTAAGTGAAGGAACACCAATAGTAACAACATCCACGAGATCAGCTTATGAGTTAACCTCAATCAAACACCAAGCAAAGCTACTCCTACCCCACAAATCATTACACATAGAGCTTGTGTATGAATCAAGCATAACAGGTTTGCCAATAAAGGTAGAAATTAAACTAATACCGTCCTCTTCAAACACTTGAATAGGAACATCATGTAATTTAACCCATATCGTAATGCGAGTTAATTCTTCTTTAAGTAATCTAGTATTCATCGACCATTTCTTGAGTATGATCGGAGATTTACGTATCAACCAAGATCCACCCTCCAAAACAGCTTCTAAACCAGCCCGTGAATCAAATTTAAAGAAAAAGAATCCTTTGGTATTCATCATAATCCTCTTTAGCCCATGTTTTGCCTAGTTGTTACGAGCATAGTATTCAACAACCAGAAACGCCATTCTCTTTCTAATAAAGTAACCGTATAAAGTGTGTTCAAAACGTGTACTAACTTTTTCGACAACTTTACGAGGAATAGAGATGTTAACACCATCAAATACGAGATCAACCACCAAGGGACGAAAGTTTGAATTAACTTTTGGTTAATCCTTTACACTCGCACCCGCTGCCCCTACAAAAGAGCTTGGTTTTTCATGGATATCAACAGATTTAACAATAATGTCACTAGGTGAAACAGGCTTTTCAGCCACACTTAATCCTGGATTAGGAACACTAGCAAACGTTTTTGGAGAACCACCCAAATCAGGAGTAGCCGACTTTAATTCCATGAGAGTTGTCCATCCTGCAGAAGCAGTCTTTAAAATCGCTTTACGTTGTTTACTAGTTAATTTTGACCACACCTCATATGTACCCATTTCAATTCCATTTGCAAAATTTTCATAATCAACTTGCGTTTTAAGAGGCACTCTAAAAAAATCAACAACTCCGTCCACACTAGTCAAAGTAGTGTTAAAAGCTTCATAGTCCTTTATAGTATTGGATGGCACACCAAATACTTCCGAATCATTTGTACTCGGTTCAGGAGTAGGCTTCTCACTAGTACTATCATTATCATCACTTAGTAGAGACTCCAATTGTACACCAACAATATCAATAACCCCCTGACGTTGTTCCTTAGCCAACATCGACCAAACCTCAATTCTATCACTGTCAAGATCTCTTATAAATTTATCAATATCAACCGGAGTTAAAAGTGACACTTTAAAGAAATCAGAAACAACACGAATCGAAGAAGGATTAAAATCCGAGATATCACTAACCGAATAAACAATCTCCTCAAAACCACACACTTGGTACTGTTCGCCTGATTCAGACCCACATCTCCCCTATGGAAAAAAAAAAAAACCCCCCCCCCCCATCGTATTTTTTAGACATTCATAAACCAACATTATGGTTTACCAAAACCCTAGTTACCGTAGGCGTTTGAGAGGTACCAGAACCACCCTTACCCGCCATCTTGTTCATACGTGCAGTAATACCATGCAATAATTTCTCACCATCAATCATCTCCCTTCTCCTATCCATACACAGATCCAAAACGAAAGAAACAATAAAACCCTAATTATAAAACGCAGACAACAAAACAAGAAGAACAAACATGCCAAGACTTCAATTGCGAGTGCTCTAAGATCACTTAGGGCTAGTAATTATAAGCACAAGACTAACTGACATCCATGCTTCAAGATCACAAAATTAATGGAAGAAAATCGAAACCCTAAAACGGCTAACCCTAAAAAACGTGATTAAAAAATTAACGATCCAAGAACTAGATATTAACTATGTTAGAACACGATTAATCAAAGATTAGACATGTTAAAACACAATGGAAATCAAGCATCTAAGATCAAAAATCAGAATCGATCATGATTAGGGAAAACCTAAAGAGAAAATCAATTTTTTAGGAGTCATGCAAGCTTATTTTAGGGTTCCAAATGATATTTGCAGGTTATAGCTTATTAAAATAAGCTAAAATAAGATGTTCTAACGTAACAAAAGTTAAAAAAAAGGATTCGTTAGCTAGGAAATCAAAACGGGTCATTTTTAGGGTTTTAATAAAAAACGCACGGGTTTGAGGATTCAAGGCTTTAACAAGAGTTCATATATGATCTTAAGAGTATTATGAACATTCTAATACAAATTATAAGCTTATTGAACAAGATTTTGAGCTTACTTGAGCTAAAACATGTCAAAATAGGGTTTTCGGGTTCGTACGCCTAGTAACGACTTCAAGGGTTCCTTTTTCTTGATTCTTGGCTTCTATTCTGAGCTTAGGGAATTCACTTGATCCTTCTTGGTCTGATTTAAGACTCCATTTGTGTTTATGATGAAATTTGAGATGTGTTTGAATAAGGGTGTATGTTTTGGCTATATATAGTGCTCAAAGATCCTTAGTGCCTAAGTTTTGGTGTTTGATTAGTGTCATAGCTAGTTGAGGTGACTAAGGGAAGCTAGATGGTGATTAGGAAGAGCTAGGAAGGTAGCTATGAATGGTAGAGTGATGTGGAGGGTCAGGCTAACCACAAGGGTGATAAGGAGGTGTTTGTTTACTTGGTGTCCAAGGGAGGTAAATAAGGTGCTTGTAAGGTGTTAGGGTGGCTGCTAGGTGATGTCATGGTGATGCAAGAGAGGTGCTTGGTTGCTTAAAATGGGTAAAAATGAAAATAAAGGGGTGTTAGGTTGGATTAGGGTTTTGGCTTAGGATTTAGGGTTTTAATTTGAGTTAGGGTTAGGGTTTAGGATTAAGGTTAGGACTTAGATTAGGGTTTAGGATTAAGGTTTAAGGTTTAGTTTTAGGGTTTTAGGTTTAAAGTGAAATTATGGTTTTAGGGTTTTATGTAGGGTTTAGGGTTTTAAATTAGGGTTTTAGAATGACTTAGGGTTTAGGTTTAGGGTTTAGAAGTCATGCATTAAGTGCTTGTACCTTGTGCTAGTGTGGTGGTAAGAAACTAAAGTGGTTTAGGAGGTAAAATGACCTAGTTTGATTTTCTTGCATTATTGACTTGTACTTTAAGCTTTAATGTGTTATACATTGACTTAGAGGGAAAATAAAATTCAAATGTTATGCATTGTACACTTGTACACATGCTTGAAAGGCTTGCACATTCATTTTATATGTATACATTACATATA
>BQNB010002507.1:27705-96243 GCA_026074375.1 Tanacetum coccineum
CAAGTCAAGGATTTAATGTACATGTCTTAACAAGAAGACATAACAATCACATCAATAGTAATTTCAAGTTAATTTCGAACTTCATGTTTATGATTTTCCAAGAAAACATAATCATGTAGCTTACCTTTTTATCTTGACATATTTTCTTAGTAGGGCTACATCTATACTACATATAAAGCATTTCCACACAAACCTTGAAAACTGAATCTGAAAACTGAAAAATTTAATGTTGAATGATAATTTTAGATACTATTAATGCTAATTGATGATTAAGGATAATTTTGGATACTATTAATGCTAATTGATGATTATATCAATTCAAAAAACGTATACTATCTATAATTTTAGATCATCTCACTCCTCTCACTCTCTCTTTAAAAACACACACCACACCACACTCCTCTCTCTCTATCTAAAAACACACACAAGTTGTAACACCCCCAAAAACGTGTCGCAGCGGAAGTATGTCCGGGGGAGTTACTTCATAATACACAGCGCTAGATACAAGAGAACGACCTCTAAATGTGTCGTTTGAAAAGTAATCTCGTTGATTTTCTTGAAATTAATATAACATTGGTCCCATCATTGCATCACCATAAAAAGCTTGAAAGCAATACAACGAGATTTGATCATTTGTATGTAAGTAGAAATCCATGATTGAAATCTTGTCAGTTTAGACTCTAATGCACATCAAATGGGCCAAGCATCTAATTCACCTGAGAAAAACATGCTTAAAACGGTCAACATAAAGTTGGTGAGTTCATAGGTTTTTGTAAGTATAAATGTTGAACCAAAGTTCTGTAAAGCGTGTATGACCGTTTCAATCCTTGAATGTTCTTCCAAAATGTATGTATGATTTTTAGAAATCAAAGAGTTGTAAAATATGCATGACCATTTCAATCCCCAAATAGTCACAAAATGTACGTATGAAAATTGGACCGCAATTGTCCAAAGTATGTATTGCCACTTTATTCAAAGCAACGTAAATATTCCTATGTGTATAAAACAATGATTACAATTACTCTAAGTTCATGAAACCGATGCTCTATGTACCCATCGTAGGTGTCCCCTCCAAGAACACCCGGGCAGTAATGAAAACCATATGTACCCATCACAGGTGTCCCCTCCAAGAACACTCGGGCAGTAATGAATATGTACCCCTCGCAGGTGTCCCCTCCAAGAACACCCGGGCAATAATGAATGTGTACCCCTCGCAGGTGTCCCCTCCAAGAACACCCGGGCAATAATGACTGTGTACCCCTCACAGGTGTCCCTTCCAAGAACACCGGGCATTTACTTGTAGTTATCTGTTCAATCCGCTTAAGCTAATTCGTAATCATTTCAAAAGTAAAGTATGTATTTGAGACCAAAAATAAAGTCAAATAATGTATCCCATAGCGAGCTATGTAAATGAGTATGTAAACCAATTTGTAATCAATCATGTAAATGCATTTGCAAACAAGCATGTTCTCACCCTAAAAATATATGTAAAACAAGTAAAACATGGGGCTATAAACTCACCTCGATGTTGTAGAACGATTGGTAGGAATGCGCATATTAAGCGCCAGACAAAACGGAAACTGGAACGGCTCGACCAAGAAGTTGCGGTTTATCTTAACGGTTCTATCCTACTAGCCTAGGATAATGTATTTGGGTTTTCCGATGAATGAGTACATCAACGCGACACGTTGATAAAAGATTTAGATTTAAAGTTATAATAGCTTGGTGGTTGGTTAAATAAAATAAATCGAAAGTAAACGCAAGGTGTGTAATATATTCCGTATATATTACATATGAAAAATAAACAATTATATAACTCATACCGTGAATTATATAACAAAGACAAACAATCCAAAGATTAACATGATGTATATATAATACGCGACATATATTATATATGAAAATAAAATAAAAGTATATAATACCTTGCAAGTATTATATAAGAAACGTAAGAGAAATAATTAAAACAACATAATTCGACACGTTTTTGGAAAATCGCCAATTAAATTAATAAAGAGTTCTGGCATAAAAGTAAACACACGTTTTAAAGTTACAATTTAGATAAATGACATTCTTAAAGCTTTTACAAAAGTTATTACATTGTCTATTAGCCAGGAATTATAAAACAATATTTTATAATTTAATATTTCGTTTCCTTGACGGTTTTAGCTAAAATAGTTATCCCATTTGTAAAAGTATAGTTTTCGTCTGTTTATCCGGTTATTGTATAATTACAAATTAACTATCTTAAGGCAATATAACTTCGTCTTTTATCGGTTTTTCTAAGATAATAGAAATTATAATGAAATTTATTAAGTATAGAACTTTTTATAAATTTCAGCATGAACTATTTGTTTATACAACGTTTCCCATGTTTTACAAAACTCAACGTTTTCCACCTTAATCAAATCCGCATTGCAAATACCCTCGTGTTTAAATATATATCTAAACGAGACTAGATAGATAATATAAATAAGTAAAACCAAACACATCTTATGTGTTGTAAACACAAAAACAAAATAATAAATAGTATGTTTATTTAACTTTACCACCATTTGATCCGTTTTATAATTTATAAAATCTTACGATGTATTTATTAATTTATTCATATTAACCAAACGCCCTAATAGTTGCTGTTAACCCAAACGCACCCCTTGGTGCTTCCTGCTAAACCAAACGCACCCTTAGTGCGTTCCTGCACAACCAAACGCACCCTTAGTGCGAAACTGCTAACCCAAACGCACCCTTTCGGTGTTCCTGTTCACCCAAACACACTCCCACGGCTTTCCTGCTCACCCAAACACACTCCTTGCTGCTTCGCAGCCAACCAAACGCACCCTTATGATGAATCTGTCAAACCAAACGCACCCTTGTGCGGTTACACAGCCAACCAAACACACCTAGTTGTTTTATAAACAATCAAACGCACCCCTTTGTGGGTTGTGGCTGCCAATCACACCCTTTTCTTATGATATAACAAAACCAATGCACCCTTGGTGCTGTTAACGAAACCAAACGCAACCTTGGTGGGGCTGATATGGTGGCGCGTGGTGGTTGACGAGTGGCTGTGGTAACGAGGTGGGAGATGGTGTGGATGTGGTGATGTTGTTGATGGTGGCAGTGATGGCGTGGAGATGGGACGAGGGTGATGGTGGTGATGACGGGATGATGAAGAAGGTATGGTGGTGGATGACCTGGTGGTCCCAATCGTGGTGGCTGGAAATTGGCCGGAGCGGCGCCGTTAAGTTGGCCGAAAAAAAGAAGAGGAAAGAGGGAGCTATTGAGTTTGTAAGACAAATGAAATGAACCCTAATACTTTTCTTTATATATTCAAAAGTTATAAAAGAAAGTGTCAAGTGCCTAATAGATCAAGGTTAATGTTTTAAAATAATCTATAAGAGACCTAAGTGTAAATTATTGTTAATAATGGTTCAGGACTCGTTTGAGCAAGTAAACGATGATTCAAAAGCGAAAGTTGCCCTTGGTTTTCCTGCGTTTCAAATCCTTTTTCCTATAAAAATAAGTATTTACTTGATAGTATTTCATAAATATTTTTATAACATTTATAAAAATATTTGTTATTTATTTGGTAACCCGGTTATGCCTTGTCTGAAAATAAAAATGAATTTTAACCCGAATATTCGCGTTTTTAGCAAACGTTTTCTGAATAAAATGATATATATTTTATTTAATATATTTATTTTTTAACGGTGATAATTAAATGTAATTTAATTATTTTCAAGTCGGTACGCGTTGTTTTCGTTTTCAAAATTTTGCGACGGTATTTTAGTCATTTTCTTCTTGTTTTTGGGTCTCGGGCAAAACTAAAAAGTTGTCCAGAATGACATTTTACATCAAATTGCTTTAGAGTCCGAGTCGTGAAAACGCGATTTAGCGGGTCGTTTTTTATAAGTCAACTTATGAATAACATATATCTTTTTCGTTTTCAAGTCGAATAAGTTAAAAATAACTTTTCACATGAGAGATATGTAATAATAAATATGATTTATTACTTAAATATGTTCCGAAAAATTAACTGTTACGCGATAATCGTTTTTATGTGACAATAAAAGATCTAAAGTCAAAAGTCAAGTCGGATCCGAAAAGTCAATGGGTAAAATAGTCATTTACAATTCCGAGAATTGCCAGTTGTTACAGTACCTACCCCTTAAAGAAATCTCGCCCCGAGATTTAATTTGTGGTAACCGATTGCGTGACTAAGAAAGGATTTAAGATTTAATAAACCAGTTCTAAACAATACGCTGATAACTTTATTCAGCAAAATTCGATGTTCCGACACTTCTCATTATACCAAAAATTTTGGCTAGGTTTGACCAGGATATTTAATCCATCAAAATAGGTATCTCAAAAACAATATCACTACATGTCTTACGACTGATATACACGAGTTATAAGGAAAGTCTCTTAATAGCATCGAAGGAGAAAGTGTAGTCGCGTGAGTATGTTTGTATAAGGTTTTAAATGTCCGAGGACGGAATCTCGTTTCTGATATCTGTAATGTTTGATGATTCACGTCAATGAGGCTTATGGATGTAAGTATTGAACTTACTTGGCAGTACTAGAATGTATCGCGACCTAAGTCTTCGTACTAGTAACCCGAAATGAATAGTTCGACTATCTCTTTTGTCGATAGGTGTTTATCTGCTTTAAGGGAGGGTTGCATTACCTATTGGATAAAGTTGTACAAGCTGGGATGTATCGTGACCTAAGTCTTCGCACTAGTGGATCGCTCCAGGACCCAACAATAGAAACCATAACAACAATAACTATAACAAACGGTAATGGGATGTAGAGAGTGATGATATTTCGAGAAACAATATCCCAGTATAAAGTTCAACAAATAGGAGGAGCTCGCAGAAGAGCTTATGCAATAGACGGCGGAATATGGTACTCATTCCTTAGTTCAAGGATGAATCAACTCTATTAGCTCAAGTGTGCACAAGTCGGTTAGCTCCATAAACAGTTCATGGTCGTAAGGATTTGTAACGGCAAAAGTAATAAGTTAAGAATGAGATAAGGTAGTTCCAAGTGATGCCTTATAATTCTGCTGAGTGGTATGACACGATTGTGTCTCCAGACGTTTTTAACGAATTCCGGTGATTATTGGGTTCAAGTTCGTACTCGTGTCATATTGGACACCATTAAGCCCACTCATTTATAATTCATTACCTGCATAAAGAAGCGTCCCAATTTATGTAAATAATGAATTGATAAACTTATGGTTCGGTGATTTACAATTTATTTATTTAAATGAAGAGACGTCCCAATCCTTTCAAATAAAGAGATTATAAATCATCCTACTTAATAATTCTCGATGCAATACGCGTACTCACATAACCTTCAAAGTGGTGGATGACATGACGATGCATGTGCTCTAATGAGTATGGGACGAGTGTTTAAAACTCATCCTCAGAGACGGGGAGTAAAACAATCAGGGGAAATCGACATAGAGTTCAAGATAGTTAATGAGTACTCGGTTAGAGTAAATACGATAAAGGTCCTTATGAACGAGTCAACATAGCAATTATCACATCAATCCCCCTATTACAAGTCCCGCCCATACAAGACTTGTAATACTTAGATTCATACATAATCCCATGTAAACAGAACTGTGACGGGTTTTGTTAACATAGCAATTATCATATCAATCTTCATATTACAAGTCCCGCCCATACAAGACTTGTAATACTTAGATTCATACATAATTCCATGTAAACAAAAATTATGACGGCTTTCGTGTACTACGATATTGTATAAAGTTATAAAAAAATATCCTTAGAGACCATTGTTTAACTTACAATGTCTGAGAACGAAGTGAGACCATTGTGCAACTCACAATGTCTAAGAAGTAAAATGAGACCATTGTGTAACTTACAATGTCTGAGGTATAAATGAGACCATTGTGCAACCCACAATGTCTTAAGAAATGTTCTGGTATTTATATAAATAACTCTTATATAAATAAATGTAAAATATACGCAAAGGGATGTAAGCATATATATTATATATGTATGTCACGTAAGCACGTAATGTAACAAGTAATGTAAGCAAGTAAGCAATTAGTGTGTATGCACTTTGAAAATGTTTGATGTGATGCAATGTTTGTGAAAACGGTTATAGTCTAGGGTAAAATATGCAACCTAGTTCTCTATAACCAGTGCTCTGATACCAATCTGTAACACCCCCAAAAATATGTCACAGCAAAAATATTTCCGAGAGCGTTACTTCATAATACAACAAGTCGTCACTATCATTGGTTGGATAACATAGTGCACCAATGACATGAAAGAATGATAAATCCGGTTTCTTATCTTGCATAAGCTCATATGGAGTTTTGTTGTATCGACAACCGATTATTGAACGATTTTTGGTATAACAGGTTGTGTTGATTGCTTCGGCCCATAAAAATAATGGAGCTTTAGAAAATATTAACATAGTACGAGCAGCTTCTACAAGAGTTTGGTTTCGCCTTTTGACAACGCCGTTCTGCTGAGGAGTGCTTGCAACAGATATTTGATGTGAGATGCCTACATTTTCATAGAATTCACGAAGTGTCTGATTGAAAAATTCGGTTCCATTATTTATTCGAACATTACGGACGGTGGCATTCAAATGAACTTGTATATTTTTGATGCATTTAATGATTGCCTCAGGAGCTTCATCTTTTGTCCTCAAAAATCTGACCCAAGTAAATCTTGAGTAATCGTCGACAATCACTAAGATATACCTTTTTTCGTTAATACTCGTCACACGCATCGGGCCACACAAATCCATATGCAAAAGATATAGCTTCTCTTGGATAGTGTCTTTAGCTTTGGGTTAATGGGAGGATTTCTTGCTCTTTCCTAACGCACATGCAGAACACAAATGATCTTTCTGAAATTTAAGTCCTGGAATGCCTCTTGCAAGACCGTCTTTAGCTAGCTTGTTAATAGTACCAAAGTTGAGATGTGATAACCGACGGTGCCGTAACGAGCTCTTAGTCTTTGATGCTTTGGATAGAAGACAAATCAAAGATGTTTTAAGCATGTCATCAATATATATTGTGTACAAATTTGTGTCACAGGATCCAGAAAGTAGATATATACCTTCTAAATTATGAATAAAGCAAGTGTTTTTCCGAAATGCAACTTCAAGTTCCCCGTCGCAAAATTGACCAATAGAAAACAAATTATGTCCAAGCCCCTCGACGTAATAAACCCTTTAGATAGCAATTCCCTGTCATGTGTTTTGAACATTTGGAGTCCAGATACCAGATAACAATCTAGACAACCTGTCATGACAGAAGAAGAAGACGATGGAATATCTGTAGCATTGGATGCTCAAGTATGATTGGGTTCTGAGTGGTTAGCATTCTTAGATTCTACAATCTTAGATTGTTTACTCGAACCTATATTTTTAACACTTTTGAGTTTCCTGCTATAGACTTTAAGCTCTGGTTTTTATGATTCAACTGAGCAGGAAGTGGTTGTCTTAGGAGGTACTACGTTAGCTGAAGTGATCCTAGTTAAAGGGCACATATTACCAACTATAGTGAAAGTTCTGTCTGTTGGTTTCCACTTAAGTCCTACTTCAGTTAATACATGACCCGTAGGTCTCCAAATAATTTCTTTTTTATGTTTCTTAGCAGATTTAGCACAGCTATTCACATTTTTCATAAAATCAAGAAAACATATATCATGATACCATCAAACAACGATTTCTTAACAGTAGCACAAATAGGTTCGGAATTCGCATGTAACAATGAATACTTAACACTAACATTATGAAATGGTTTAACAACACGATTCTTTTTATTAACTTTCCTAGTTTAAGCTTCTACTTTATTCTTCATGTTCCTACTTGGTATTTGCGAGATCTTATCATTCCTTTTATTGCTAGTAGGCTTCGATCGGCTTTTACTAGTAGAACACTTCTATCTTGTAGAAGACAACACAGGTGTGTTAAAATCTGATATTTTTGATGACACAACCTGTTTATTGTTGCTTGAGGATGTGAGAAGTTCAACAAACCTAACTTTCTTGACCTTGTTTTTTGGTATGACAACAACCTTTTTAGCACTAAGATTAATTGCATTTGGCATGTATCTCGAACATATACAATTAACTCCTGAATTCATTGGGCATGCTTACAGGCAAGTCTAACTCTTTATCTAAAGGATGTTCTGTTTTAGCTTGTTTGAATATTTCCCGAAGAATATCAGCTTGTTCTTGAGTGTACTTAAGGTAATCTATGTGAGCTTCCCTATTTTGCAATAACCTAGGAGCCAAAGGTTCTAAATCTAGCTTGAACATTCCTGGAACAATAGTGTTGGCAGATGGTATTTGTGAAGCAATATCGACAATCTCTTTTCCTTTTATTTTTCGTAGATCGTTTTTTAATAACGTTATCACAAAAACCTTATCTTGAATTTGAGCTTTTAAATCCTCATTCTCTGCAGATTTTAAGTGCAGTTTATCAATTAAAGAGTCACTATGTTCTTTAGAACAAACACGTGTCTTTTTAATTGAGTCAAACTCCTCTTTAAAAACCTGTTTAACATGATTAATTTCATTACAAATACGCTCGTTTTCCGAAAGTAATTTTGCCACACTATTCTCTAGTTCTACATTTTTGTTCTCTATTTCACAATAATCATACTTGACACTCTCATCCTTATACTTTTCTCTTATTGATTGTATCATGTCCTTCAACTTACAAATGGTACTGTCTTTGTCTTGAAACTGAGCATTCCAATCATTATATGCAAAAAATTCTAGAATTTCAAGAGCATTTTGATTATCACAAGATGCACGTTTTTGAAACATTTCTTGATTGAGTTGTATTGAGCATTCAAGAGAAGTACAATATTTTTTAAGTTATGAGTGACGTTTCAAAATATCATTAAACTCATTTTATGATTTCAAAAGCTTGACCTCAAGATTACAAGTTTCTTTTCTCTTTCCATCTATATTTACAGATTCACCAATCAAAGACATAGAGTTCATCACAATTAAAAGAACATATTGAGACATGGTTTGTTGCAAGAGTCGATCATTTTCCAAAAGTACTTCTTTTTTAGCAATTTCCAAACATTGTTTGTCGACTCTAGACTGTTGAACAACAGCGTCTATTTGGTCAAAAATTATCTTTACTTCCATTATTTTATTTAGAAGATCTCTATCAAACACATTAAAGATGTCTTTTAAAGATTTTAGAAATAGAATAATTTCATTGTTAAACACAACTTTAGTATGTTCAAACCCCCATTCACTTTCTGTACGAGCATTAGGTATAGTCCTTTGTTAGCCTCAATTTATTAAGTCGAACAAGGAAGTTCGGTCACTCTACGATGGAGCTTCGGTCTTTAATTAGTTAATGTTGTAATAGGATATTATCGAGAATCGGGCTCGATAGTGAATCTAATATTGTATATGTTTCGGGTTTAATCCCAAGCAAAACCCGAGCCCGGGTCTTAGTTAAATATCCCGCGCGTACCTTTAACGCGACGGGGTATATAAACTATTTTCTATTTAGAAAAGAGTAAGTTGTTCATTTCTAAAATAATTCCATTTCTCTTTTCTCTCAATTCTCTCTCCTCTTTCTCTCTCTAAAAGTTCAACTAACTCTCTTTCTCTTTTCTATTTTGACTCGTGTATGTTATATGTTATGAAGTGAATACGGGATCCTACAATTAGCAAATTTCGTGGCTTATTTTGGTTCTAAAAGCTCACGGCTCAAAAAGCTAATTTGGGCTTAATTTGTTGGTTAAACTTGTGGTTTTTCTTGTTACTAATGCTAAAGAAGTTCATGTGTTGCCATTCCATGAGTTACACAAGCCTCTAGTTTGAAATCTAGCCAAAAAAAAAGTTTGAATTTCTTTAAGTGTTCTTCGTGGAGAGTTGCTACTTTTTGGACGATCCACAAAGATATACATGTTATTGTGTGTTAAATCTTCTTAGAGACGCTTAATATTGCAAATCCTAGCTTTGGTTCGTGGCTTAAAAGCTTATTTAAGTGATTTTGTCAAATTCGACCTTGTGTTCATCGTGGAGGGTTGCTTATCTAATTATTTGTTCTTCATGGCGGTTTGACTAGCTAGGGGACAAGATCCACGATTTAAGGAAATAGTCAACGGCGGTTTGTTGACCACAGCAGCGAGTTGTAAGATACAGAAAAGGAGAGAGTCAAATGTGTTTGTTATGTGTGTGTGTGTGTGTTTATGTTTGGTAGCAGCTGGATGGATCTGCGTAAAAGATGAAGATATCCATCTCTCATACACAGTTCACTCAGACACACAACACCTCTGCCCCTTTTTTACTCCTGCAGCTTCCACCAAAATCAATAACCTTAAATCTCAAAACCAGGTGAGAGTTCTACAAGAGGCGGTACGAGTTTCGTTAATCAACAAGGTGTAAGTTTTCACTTTGTTAAACTTTTGTTAATTAATCTTTGGGTTGAAATTTTCAATTGCTTATGAAAATTTAGGGCTTTTGTTGCGAAGATTGTGATGATAATATGTTTTGTGCTTTGCATGTTCGAATGATGGGTTCCTCAAATCAGGATGATGTACAACTCAAATAGGTGATTCTTTTATGAACAAGTAAGTCATAAAAAACTATACCCGTTATTTACTTTTTGTTAATTTTCAGTTTTTTGTAATAAAGATTGAATTTTGATTTGTTGATGATTTTAATGTTCTGTTTGCCAAAATAATTTTGATGGTTGATGTTGTGAAGAAAATTAAGAAGGTAGGCCGAACCAGATAAGATAAGCAAGTACCAATAAAGAGACTAATAAATTTCTTAGGCTTATATGTTTTTTCCGGATACATCGGTGCAACATAAGTTTAATTAAAATCCGGCGACACTGTTCTATTCAGCATAAGGCCAATCTAGGAAATATTTGAGTTGGAGTGTGTCATAATGCTTAGTTTTGAATCCATTTGGCTATATTTGACCAGGAAGAAGAAATATCCGAATAATTAGTTGAGTGATCTAACCCCGTAATATTTGAATTCGAGTGTGGTATAATGCTTAGCTTAGAACCTGTCATTAAACATTGAATATATTTGATCAAGTCGTGTCTTCCAGGTTTTTTTTTCACTTGCTATATATATAGAACAAAAATCAAAGTATAAGTTCAAGGAAAAACGAAAGTTCGTGTGTTCTTTACGAACTTATTACTGCTGCAATTTATATAATTGTCTAAAAATATGTTTCGCCTTCACAAGCTTTGATCTTTTTACTTTTTTTTACATGGCATTTACCTGTACAGATTGGCAACGTATTTAGGTTTTTGATTGAGACGGAAGCGTAGGAGAATTCGGCATGATGGTAGTGACACTCAGGTATCATCGCATTTTTCTTTTATATAATGACTTGCAGCCATTTTTTTCTATGCATAACTGTATATATGCGAAAAACAATTGTTTGCCTGTAGTTTTTATTTTGTGCAGTGACGTCTTCTCATGATTTAATGAGTTTGGTTTTCCGTCAGGACTACGCATTAGACGACGAACTCAAGGTGACTGATCTTCTATTTTGTATATTATTTTTAGTGCTTTGATTTTTTTGCCAAAATAGAATGTTTCTCATGTGTTATGGACTAAAGGGAGTTACAATTGTTTCCTGTTCGTGTAACCAACGGATGACGATATATTCAGGACGCTTTGCAAGGAAGGAACACTTGACCCAGATAAGGTACAACCTTGCACCTCCCTCGACCCCTGATGGTTTAACGAATATTAGATTTGAATCTGAAATGTGAGTTTCATATTATTCTATAGTTTGACTACATTTGACATCAAAAGCCGATCAACATGCGTTCTTTTTGTTTTAAATTCCATTAGGAATAGGCTGTAGCAACTTATTAGCCTTCTTGGAAGATACCAATATTTATTACTTAAAAGACGAGTAAAGTAAAAATTGTAGTTTGCACCTAGCGTTTTCTTAAATATGTGTAATGCTTTATAAGTTGTTTGTGGTTAGCTAACTCTTAAATGCGTAGTCTATCTTGCATTTACTCATTTGCGTAATCATCTCACGTAACCTGTACTTAGGTGGTTTACCTATTATGTATAAGGGGTGTTTGGATTGACTTATTTTAAGGCACCTATGTGTCTTATATGTTATTACACAGCTTAAGTCTAATTCGTAATGTAATGAAATATTATTGACTGCTTGTTAGATAAACATAAGTATTATTGAGATTATGTATAGAAAATTCTACTGAAAGTGCATATTTTCCCAAAGGCTTACAAATGTAACTATTTGTGCCTGTGTTTTAATTTTTGTTACATCTATTTTCCCTGAGCTATGGTTATCGTTTTATCTCAATGCAATTCCACTAAATTGTTTTGCTTGGCGGAGATTATCCAACAATGGGACACTTGGAATTAGAGTCAGTGCACATCCCAGATGGTATATATCATATTTTTGCCATTTTGGTAGCTCCACGCAGCGGATCTCTCTCTTTTTATGATATCTAACAAAGAGAGAGAGGTGGGAAGATAACATCTTTATGTTATGGCCGCCCCCTGGCTTACGGCCTTTACGCTACATGTGATGATTTTTGTTGTATTTGTGGATTATGTGGCATCAGATGTGTTATCCTTCATTTTTGATTTCTTCTCCCCTGCATTTCCAAATACATGTAACTGGTTCCTTTTTCTTACCAAAGTTTTCAATTTTTGCTGCATTTAATAAACAGAATTGGCGTGGTAATTGGTTCCATCCCTAGTTCTTTTTTACGGCATGTATAATACACAGTATATGAGAATGCAATATCTCAATTCCTTCGTCTACTTATCTCCAGGTATCACCTTGATTGAATAAACATGACCATTGACGAGGCCAAGCAACTAGCTGATAACTTCACATGGACCGTTGCCTGGCACCCAACAGCCAAGAATCGTGCATCCCCACTGCCACTAGTGATCCCTTTAGATGGTAAAACGTCACCATTCAGTTTTATATTATTTGTACACTGTAGCGCAATGTGGATACAGTTTATACATCTTACAATAAGGGCCCCCAAAGTCATAATGTGTCCACACTCTTGCTTTATTTGGTTTTTTCTTATTCCTACCCGAGTAAAAGAAATTGCACAAACACTACCTTGATCACAAAAAATGTCGAAAATACTGTTACACCTAAAATATGCGTATCCAATTGAGTGTGTTTCTTTAGGGATCGAGTTGATTGGTTTTCATTTGCTTTCTACAGTTTTTTAGCAAATAATTCGACAGTTCTTTTGAATGTTTTATAATCCATATTGGTTAATAAGCTTTTTAATAGAAGTTTAAAATGGATGGTAAATTTGTAGCTGAATGTGAGTTTATTTGACCGAAATAGTCAAACTTAAAATGAAGATAGTTTCTGAAAACTAAGATTTTTAGCTTTTTGAGGCTTAACTATGATCTTTCCATGCTTCTCTCTTAACAGTTGTTGGACAAGAATCAGTGGATAGTACTTTAAAAGACATGGCAGCAGCAATGAAACAGCTTGATAGATCAGAAGAAGCAATCGAAGCTATCAATTCTTTTCGCCATCTATGCTCACATGAATCATAAGACTCTCTCAACAACATTATGCTTGAATTATACAAGGTACATTACTACATTACATTCATTTGTCACATACTCACAACTTATACTCAAATAAACTACAAACATTTTTACAGAGGTGTTGACGAATACATGATCAGATACAATTGCTTGAATCAAGAATAAAGCACATTAACTATGCTGCAGCACAGAACATGAATGGAATTCAAACTCAAATCTCAATGGGACAACAAGATTATACAAACTTATTAGGCAATTTTAATGTAATCTCGCAATTGTTTGATGTATTTGGAACGAATGACTGAAGCTAAGTTTATGTAATACATTAAAGAAGGTTCAACAAAGTAAGAGGAGTATGAATATTATGCCAGAATCTTAAGCGAGTGCGGTTATGCTGATGCATGTAGGCTGTAACATGTGTGCATAATCCGAAAAATTACAATCAACATCTGCTAACCGTTCCGCAGCGAAGCGCGGGTTTACCAACTCGTTCAATTGAATTATTTATTAAATACTTTTAAACATTTCAATAAATGGAATTTATAAATATGAAGTTTATTTAAAAAGTATTGTATTACTGCTCTGCGAAGTGTAAACTATAGAAAAGAAATATTAGTTTTAAATCTAATGTTACATGCGCTCAAGCCAATTTACAACATCGTGGTGTCCTAGTTTTTGATCTTTTATGTCCGCTTTGCTCCTCGTTGCTCAGGAAGATTCCTCGCACTTGTTTCTGTCAGTTGCAGATTGGCTACGGATATCGTCAGGCTCGTATGCCGCTGGTGGAATCTATCATGGACGCCGCCTTGGTATACATATGCTGATTGGTCTTAATTGGTTCAATCCATCTGATTAAGCTCTAAAGTTAAAGAATTGCTGAAGGAGTTCATTTATATAACTTTGGTGGTAGCGTATGATGTTTCATAATCAGTTGCTCTTCTCGTCGAAAGCCCCTCGTATAGATGTTTATTTTTATGACGATATTGTTTCGCGCTCTTCTCACTTGGTGCCTTTCTAGATGTAATGGTAACCATTTAGTTGGGATAGATTGGTTGCAACACCCCTATTGTTCTCTTTGTAATTTCTTTTGTCTAGCTACTTGCTAGTTTGGTTTTTATAATGAGTTGCCGTTCTAAAATTTTTTTTGCCTTTTAGCGTCACCTTATTATCTTATTTTTAATGCTCGCACATCAAAATACCCTTCACTATTTTATTTTATTTTCCATTTTTCTTCAAACCAACAAAATTTATTCATTATCAAATAAAAATAAAATACGAAACTTAAAAAAACCTTTCAAAAAATTAAAACAATACGAAACTTAAAAAAAACAATAAACTTCATTATTTCATCTTTTTTCATGTTGATGAGAGCGACTTGTTCTTCCGGCATACCATCGCTATTAAGCGTGAGAAACTGTAATTCTTTACATTGCATTATTGTTTGATCTTTCTGCTGCTTCACCTTGTACGCCGATTCGGCGGCTTCACGTTTGCGTCTAAATTCGGCTTGTAAAACATCTGATAAAGCATCTTGCGAGTGACTTCCCACGGAGCTCGACCTGGTGTCTGAATTGATTTTTTTTTTTCGTTACAAGGTTTTTCGGAGAACGTGGTCTCATATCATTGCCGAATAGTTCGGCATGCCCGGAACATCATCCGGATTAACCGGTTCAGACGCGTCCCATTTGGCGCGTTTTCTCAACACACACCACATGTGCTCTTGACTAAACTTTTTTGTCCCCTTATCCGACTCGTCACGATATGCTTGTCTAGCCCGTTAAAAAAGATCGACCTCGTCATAGTTGTGTAAAAATGAAAGCGTATAGGGATACATAGAGTGTAAAAAGTGGGTTTAATTTTAGTTATTAACATTTTTCTAAAAGTATAAAGTATGCGTAAGCCCACGGTTATAGTTTTTTCTTTGGTTTCTCCTCCACACGCGTATGCCGATAATTAGTTTGTAACTCACGAATTATTGGGGAGCAGTGTCGTGGCTTGAAACTAGCGGTTGCCACCTCATATTGACGAGGGACTCAAGCCACAGTACCCAAGTCTCTTAAGGCATCAATGGTTTATGAAAATATTTATAACATATGAAGTGTTTCTTATAAATCATGTTTAGTATTCAGTTCAAGCTTTGACAGTGACGATGTTTTAAGAATTGTTTTTTTTCTTAATAAGATTAATGACTTTTGAAGGATGTGAGATGTTCATAAAATATGAAAAAAATAATACATTATACATAATAAAGATAAGTTTATAATATAAAATTTTATAATTTAATATCATGACATAAGTATACACATTTCAAAAAAATACCATAAGAGGGAGGAGTATGGTGACGAGGGGGCTTCGCCAAATCCTACGTGGCTTCGCCACGCACGATACCCGAATCACTAAAAACGAAAAAAAAGTGCCCAACCGCCACCAACACAGGTTTCACTCGCCCACAAGCCAAATTTTGAAAGTATCTCTCCACCAAAGTGAGTCAAATACGACAAAATGAAAAGAAACATAAACGTTTGGTTTTTAAAAGCCAACGGCTAATTTTCTTTTTCAAACTTTTAATTATTTTTTTTCAAAATTTATACCCACTTTTTCCCTTTAAATACCACTTCATTTTAACAATTTAACACACACTTCTCTACCAATTTATACCCACTTCTTATACTTTCAATATCTCAACCCATCTTCACTACAAAAAAAAATGTCTCAACCACCAATTGAACCCGTTACTTTACCATCTTCTCAACCTCCAACCCGCAACAATACTCATCTCTCCGAATCCAATCGAATCCGCTACCGCCAGGTTCACAAACTCAAAATCTTCCTCGCAACCAGCATCCTCTATTTGTCACCCGAACAAGCATATCAATCCACAATTGGCGTATCATCGAACGACAACCACCATCACAACCGTATCCTTCCGTACAGCTTCCAAAATTTTTACGAATCCAAGAAATACTCCACCATAATTTTTTCCACCACAACCATCAGAACCGTAACATTTTTCACAACAACAAGCACAACCATCAGAAACACAATTCAAAGTACCACAAGGCAAAGATCTCCGTGATGGAAGGCGTACACAAAAAACAACGGGAAAACAACCCATTGTCGATTTGGACGAGGACGATGATGATGACATGCCAGGACGAAGAAATCTTACCCGTTGGAATAAGAACGAAGAAATGTTGCTGGCCGAGACTTGGATCGAGCACTCGCAGGACGCCAATATCAGAAAAGACCAACAAGACAACGTTTATTGGAACCTGATTATGCACGATTTCAACTCGCGACAAAGCTCCTTCTCGAATTCAAAAATATGATGACGGTAAAATGGATCAGGATGCAAGGTGATTGTCAAAGGTTCAACACTATTTACAAACATTTAACACGTAAAAGCGGAGAAAACGATGCTGACTTGGTCGAGAATGCAATGACAACTTATATGGAGCGATATGGTAATAAAAAATTTCAATACGTTCACGTATGGAATATTTAAAAAATTACCCAAAATGGAATGCGGCGGAGCCGATTGATGTGAGATAATCCCAAAGTCTGTTTGGTCTGATCCCAAGAGAGCGTCCACCGGCAAAACAACGGGCCTCGAAAAATCAAATCGGTTTGACACGTCGAGCGCCGGGGGGACACGGGGCACCAATCGGAGACTATATCGTCACTTGTTTTCTCATGATTATAAACGTAAATGTGATGCTGCTGAAAGAGCGTATGAGGCGAAGAGAGAAAAATTGGCTATAATGAAATTTTTTTGGCTATAATGCAGTGTAAAGAGCTGGAGTTTTTCATGCTTGATCCTTCATCGTTGCCGCCAGCAAAACGAGCCATCATTGAAAAGAAACAAGCTGAAATAATGAAAAAATATCCAGACACTTAATTTAGTTTCGTATTTTTATGTTTTTATTTTTTTATGTTTTTATGTTTCGTATCGTTTAATTTCTTTAAGTTTCGTATTTTTAATTTATGTTTTTTTATCATGTATTGTATTTTAAATTTTAATGAAATAAATTATGTTTGTGTGAAAAATTAAAAATAAAATAAAATTGTGGGTGGTGGGGTCAAAGTTTCTACGAATGTTTCAAAACCCATTTTAAAACCGTGGTTCAGTTCACGTGTCAACGTGAGAGCAAAAGTTATTTTAGTAAAAACTTCATTAGGATGCTTGAGAAAAAGTGTGTTTTACACTCTGTTCTCAAGTTTAATTTTGAAAGGAAAAGAAAGGAAACTTAAGCAAATGTGTGTTCTTGAGTTTTTTTAAGGAATGAAAAGAAGGAAAATGAAAGAAAATTGTTGGCTAAAACTTTCCTCCAAAAAATGAGAGAAAATGGAAGGAAAGTAATATTTTACATGTCAAAAGACATAATTGTCCTTGCTTTTTTAACTTGAAACCTCTCAAACATGGGCATAATTGTAATTAAATCAACTTTTTCCTTTCTTTTCCTTCAACTTAAAAACACAAATATTTTTATTAACTACTTAAATTTTTCTTTTCTTTACCTTTCTTTTATTTTCTTTTACTTTCTTTTCTTGTGGTTTAAAACTCGAGAACGCAACGTTAATCACCTCAAACCGGTAAGGGTAATATAGCAAAAGAAAGAAGCCAAATTTTTCTTTGTCTACAGCTGTTGGACAAGTATTGTCGGGTTCAAACATCAATTGCTGGCTATGGTTTCAATTTATGAATACCAAAATCCACATTGACAATGAAGCTACAATTGCATTGTGAAGAACCCAGGTTATCATTCTAAGACAGGCATACTCGAGATTCGTCGACCACTTCATAAGTGTTGTTTGAGTAGAAGCTCATAAGTGTGGAGACAATTTCACCACAGACTTAAATGTTGTGACTTGTTGACCAAACCTTTTGATGGACCACGGTTTAATTACTTAGTGGTTAGCATTGGTATGATCAACAAATAGCTATTTTTTAAGGGGAGGATTAGTTGTACAGTTTGTTTAAATCTAGTAGCTAAGAAGTCTTAATACTGTCTATTTAAGTTTTTATTGTATTCTGTGTAGCTAAGTAGTATTAATACTTTTGGTTTAGTTTTATATTAATACTGGTAGTTTAAGTAGAGTTAATTTCGGGTAGTTAGTTTTAATTAATTCTGTTCTTACAATTTCTGCTTCATGCAGTATGTTTTTTCCTTTGTTTTAGGGTAATTTTTGCAGGCCTAGCATGGATGCATGGGTTAGGCAGTGACAAGGTCTTTAAATAGTGTACATTGTTCATTCTTATGAATTCTGGTGTAGAAAAGGGTTATTTCAGCGTTGACTCATTATTTAATTCTGTTTTGACCAAAATTAAGTCTGGTAGAGTAATGGTAATACTGGTAGGTTTATTGTTAATGCTGGTTGCGGGAAATTTGACTTTTTCTGACTTATCACTGTTTAAATGTTACCGTTAGAGATTTTTTTGGCGCAATAGTCGTACAACAGAGAAGCTATTCTATAGATAAATTTGATTTCTCTTTCATACATTTCTTATTTTTATTGCTATCTTCTTTTATTGCAAAAAGAAAATTGTCACCTATAACGAAATAGTCAAGTGTTCTGTTACGCATATACATTTTTCCCATCGCATCAAAAACCCAAGTACCATTAAAACGATTGTAAAATGGCTCAAATAAAGTATTGTCGACAAACACAATCAAGTTGGGTTTTTGCCGCATACTCGGGAAGCCTGACGAGTAGTGCAGGGTTTGGCCGAGTAGTGGATTTTCTTCGAGGTTCCAACCTCAGGTATGCTTTAACCACTAATCCAACTATCTACGATTCCCTTCTCAAACAGTTTTGGCAGACTGCAACTGCAAATACTAATGTTGATGGGTCT
This sequence comes from Tanacetum coccineum, assembly GCA_026074375.1. Classification (NCBI taxonomy): domain Eukaryota; kingdom Viridiplantae; phylum Streptophyta; class Magnoliopsida; order Asterales; family Asteraceae; genus Tanacetum; species Tanacetum coccineum. The sequence continues at coordinate 47,127 of BQNB010002507.1, forward strand.
CTAGATATAACGGCAACCATTGATACCATAAGGTACACAATTTCTGAGGCGTCAATTAGGGATTCAATTCAATTAGAGGACGCCACAGGAATTACAATGTTGCCAAATGAGGAACTTTTTGAGGGAATGGGGCAAACAGGGTATCCGACTAATGGAACTTTTACTTTTTGGAAAAGTTTTTTCACACCCCAATGGAGATACTTAGTCCACCATCTTTTACACTGCATAAGCCCTAAAAGTGGTGGATGGGATCAATTTGGTAGCAATATTGCTACTGCTTTGGTCTGTCTATCCACTGGTAGAGTTTATAACTTTTCAAAACTTATTTTTGATGGTATGGTGGCAAATTTGAAAGCAAGATCAATGTTTGTGATGTATCCACGATTTCTGCAAATGATCTTAAATATTCAAACGAAAGACAAACACCTTTATTTAGCTGTTAGCCTGACCAAAAAGATATTTGGGAACATGAAAAGGGGATTTCGAGGGGCACCAAGACCTTTATTGCCTTCTATGTTACTTGTGGCTACTAACCAAAATGCAGGACAAGATCATGATGCTGTAGCTCCATCCCAATCCATCATTCATCAGCTACTCCCACACACCTACACCCCCATACAACACTACCTATCCCAACACATAAGCTACACCACCACCTTTCCCCAACACCTACACCTGCACCACTACCTATCCCAACACCTACACCTACCACCACTACGCTATCCAACACCTACACCGTAACACCACCACCTATCCCAACACCTACCCTACACCACCACCCTATCTCAACACCTTACACCTACACCTAATTCATGACACTGAACTTACACCATTTGAGCAATCTATGTGGAGCTTTCTCCTTGTCCACCATCACTTCCACCCCACACAGAACATGTTCCAAGTCTAAATGCCTCTATGGAGGATTTACTTCATGAAGTTCCTAAGTTGATATCAAGAATTGAAGTTGGAGAATGGCATCTCAAACAAACCAAGCTGACCATGGGAAATGCCATAGTGAAGTTAGTCAAGAAGGTGAAGAAGATGGAAGGGTTCTTGAAAAGGAGAAATTTGGTTTTGACAGATTCAGAGGAGGAAGAACCTGAGGCTCAAGGGAGGAAAAGTCAAGCTGATCCTCAAGATTCTTCAGTACAAGGATTGGTTACTCCTTCTACAACAAAGGTAAAAGACTTTCAGGCAAGGAACAAGAGTAAGACATAAGTCTCAAAACACTCTTGAAGTAGCCACAAACTCTATCTATGGTTTCCACTTTAAAGACAAGGTCTATTGTTAAAGGAAAGGAGTACAGAGAAGAAAAGAGGTAAGGAAAAGAAAGTAGTCTCAAGCTGGATTTTCAAGAAGAAGCTGATGCTGGTGTCTGACAACGTTAATCATGCTAGTGCTGAACCATGTTAATATGCTAGTGGCCTGACAACGGTTAGTATGCTGAAGGAGTTAATACTGGCAGTACTAAAGTTAATACTGGTGATGAACAACTTAGTACTGGTGATGAACAAGTTAGTGTTGTTGGTGCTAAGATGTCTGCTTCTGATCAAGATAAAGGACAAAGAGAAGGAAAAGCTCCCATGATCAGTGAAGAGACTCCAAAGAAGTCAAAAGAACAAATTCTTCAAGAGAAGCTTGCCTTGCTGATAGCAAGTGTGGATACTGAGCATAAGAGAAGAGGTTGCTAAACCAGGTACATTTGGTTTCTCCTCCTAGCAAAAAGAGATTGGCAGAAAGAAGATGAATTGTATATGAGCAACAGAGAAGAAAAGCTCAAGTTGAGTTTGAAGCTTCTGCATTATACAAATTGAATTGACTGGGATTGATTTAGAGCAAAGCTTGATGCTAGTGCTGAGTTGTCGAAGAGCAATGCTAGGATAGATGAAGACCTCAAGGAGAGGATTTGCAAAGAAAATGGTATAATCTTGTCAATCAAGGAAGAAATACTTTGCACAGAAACAAAGAGCTAAAGCTAAAAGAAACAAGTCCATGACCCAAACACAGCTGAAGACCTATATAATGAATTACTTGAAGAATCAAGGGATATGGAAATTATCTCAGCTAAAAAGTTTGAGTTTTGAGGAAGTCAAGAAGGAGTTTGACAAGCTTGTGAAACAGGTTTGAGTCCTTTGCACCAATTAGTTTTGATAGCTCTAAAGTGTTTGGAAAAGGTTTGGTGCAAGAGCTTCAGACAAAGACTGTCAAAAAGATGAAATATGATAAAGATGTTGAAGCAAAGGATTGATGAGACACCCAAGAAGTCTGAAAAAGAAGAAAACAGATGGCAAGAGAGGATTACATCAAGTGTTGACAAAGATGACTCTAAAGATTCAGATGAAGATAGTGAGCAAGATGATTTTGTCAAAGGTACTAAAACTCCAATTAATCATGTTCCTGTAGCTATGAAAACACCTAGCATAGCCACCTATAGGATTATTAAGCAAGGAGAAAAAGGAGCATACCAAATAGTTAGGAAAGATGGCACTGACATAGTGTACATTAATTTTGGTGCTATCGATGAAGTCTATATCTATGAGATGATCTTAATGAGTTGTATATGGATTGGTATTAATAAATATGGTCATGAATGAACCAGAGGATGAGCTAGTAGAGGGTTATTTGGAAATTTTTGAAGAAATATGTTTGGAAGAACCTCTTAGTAAGATCCTAGATGAGTGAAGCTTTGGACAACAAAAGATCATAAGTCTGAGATATTATGAGTCTTGTAGAGTACATTACTTGAATTTAGAGTCTATGGATGTATATATGTTGATTGAAAGAGCATATCCATTATCTGCTGAGATGTGTAAAGCCATGTTAGATAAGAAGCTACAAGGAGGAAAGTCAGATGAAAATTGCTACAAAATGTTAAAATGAATGGAAAGCAAGTGGGCTTAGGAAGTAGTGAAGTTTGTAAGTTAGAACGTCTTAGGATTAGAGATGAGAAGGATTACACTTGGTGGAGGTGCAATGCACTAACCAACAATGGTTTATCAGTTCACCTTGTCTAATCAACATAAGGACTGGCTAGTCCAAGTGCATAACGGCTCACTTGGTTATATAAAAGATTTCTTCCTAATACGTTTATGGTTGACTACATGGAAATAAGTTGTATGGTTTACAACTCACCATATCTGTCTAAGTGGAAGAGTTGGCTAGCCACTAGTTTATGGCTATATGTAGAAGGCTGTGGAAAAACCATAACTAGTCCATAAGATTATGGCTTATGGTAAAGACGAATTGCAAATCCATATTAGATGGTTGACACTTTACCAAAAAGTGGGTTGGGATATCAATCACCAATTTCTTGTCAAAGAGTTGACCATGGTTATCATTCCACCATGGAATTTACCTTTTCTATGGTGCCAACTAGGACTTTGACTAGCCCTGACGAACGGCTACCAGGTTTAGGCATATCAATATTCCGTTTATGGGTGTAAATGGTTTGCCAAAAACCATATGGTATTCAACTCACCAATGTTTTCAAGTATCTGAGTGTGAAAAATATGGTTTTCAGTTAACCTATGGGACATTACACTTTCTGGTTGGCCGCGATAAAGGACTGACTACTCCTGAGTTAAAGCGCTATTGGTAATGAGACATTATCCATTCAAACTTTTCAATTCATTCCACATATCACAGAGTTATCACACCTGGGTGATGAGAATAGACTGAAAACTTTAAGATTTGATGTACAAAAATTGTCAATGGTGCTGATTACAGAGGTTTGCTGAGAGCTTGTTGCTGCAAAGATAAAAGGTGAGACTTAAAGTGTTGCAGATCAAGAACAACTTAAAGAATTCTATTTACAACATCCTCATGAAGCTTAAAAGTGTTTAAAGTAAAAGATCAAGAATATTTTGAAGAAACTTGAAGTTCACAAGTGAAGATCAAGTTAGGGGAGGATTGTTGGGAAATAGATTATATCGATTATCATACTGGTAGTTCTTAGGTATAACAGTTAGTTGGTAGTTATAGTTTTAGTTCTGTTAGTTATTGAGTTACCAATACTGGCAATAGTACTAAGTTAAGTCTGGTTAGTAACTAAGCTCTCTTTAGTACAGGTAGAGTATCTATACTAGAGTTAGTATTGGTCATAGTTAGTTCTGTTTGTAGTTAAGTCTGTTTATCAAACAGAATAGTAATAGTTATCTTAGAGATATCTTAGGAGATATCTTAGGAAAGGATGTGTATTATTCACTTTGAGTTTGTAAAATCCCATTAGGGTTTCCTAGGTGTATAAGAGGAACCCTACAGGCAAATGATATGTACGAGTGATTTTGAGAAATATCCAATAGAAGAATAGAGCTTTATAGTAAAATTAGTATTGTCGGTTCTTCTTTACTCTTGTGTTAAGATTTCACGCACTTTACACTTGATGATTCATTAGTCAGTGTCTCTCATATAGTTGATTTGGATTTATCCAAGTTATATATCGTCTTACAAAGGCTAGTTAGATCCAAAACCAAGGACCTACACAAAGAGAGATAGAGGTGTGAGAAAAAGGGCAGTAAAAATTAGGGTTTTGAATTTAGGTAAGAGAAAAAGTGAAGGTAAATAGTGCTTATCCCTTTAATATGGACCTTTGTTTGAATTAACTATCCTAATTTTCTCACCAATAACTTTTATTAGGTAAAAACTAAATTTAGTTAATGCTCAATGGGGGGGGGGGAAAAAAGTCAACTCGAAATCAAACTAACAACAACAGCGGAAAGTTCTACCCAGTGGGAACATTGAAAGCTACTGTAGGAACTCCTTCACCAAATAAACAAACACTCATCCATCCAGAATGAATATGTTGATCAGTTTAATGGCCGCTTTCTTATGCAACCCACTCTTATTAACCAATTTATCTGTGCAAAAAACATTCTCTAGACCAAAACACCGAAACATTATAAATGGAAATATTGACTAGCATAACAACTAAAGCTTATCAGTAGAAACATGAAAAAACTACAGAAGAAAAATAAGTGGAAAAAAAATTAAAAGTAAAATCACAACAGACTTAGAAAAATTTTACAATTACAGTCCTCCGCTTGGACCCAAATCCCCCCCTTAACCATGGCATCCCGGGATTAAGCATCCCAATGTGAACCACTAGATGAAGAAATCTAGGTCCATCAAATGCCTTGGTTAACAAAATCAGCTCATTTTCATTCTGTGTGGATCTTAAGCACATGAATAAGATTTTTCTCATTGCATCTCTAATTAAAATGTGCCTACACTAATTTAATGTGCTTTGTTTTTTGGTTAAAAACGGGATTTTTAACAATGGCCATATGGTACTTTGATTTATCAATAAAAATTTTTGGTTGTTTCATAAAGTTGAACCATAATCAAGTAATGGTTTTGTCGAATCTCAATTAGTACTCTAAACACAACAGTTGGCTAGGAAGCAACATATTCGGCTTCAGTGGAGAAGTTAGCACTAAATGGTTTACTTTTTGCACTGCATGAAATCAACCTTCTACCCAAGAACTTTGTCCATTCCACAGTTGTGGATTTTCTGATCATATGAAAACCAGCATAATCACTATCACTATATGTTCCACCACAAAGGGAGAATCTCTTGGGTACAATAGACCAAGTTTTTGTTGGCCTTTAGTTACTTAAAGATATTCTTATAGCCATTCAGGTTGGAAGGTCAAGGTGTAACCTCATGTTTTTTATTTGTTAGGAACTAAGCACTACTGCAATCTGAATATCTGGCCTGGAAGCTGTCAAATACATGAGGGAACATATCATGGATCCGTATAAGTGAACTTAACAGCATCATCATGTTCTTCCTTGGATTTTGGCTTTGATAGCTTCAAAGGGTGTTGTGCAGGTCTCACACTTTCCATATCAAATTTCTGTAAGTATGTCTGAACTTACTTATCTTGGGCTGATAAATATTCCATCAGGCTTTGTCTTTCACTTGTAAGGCCTCAAGAAAAATGTTAACTCTCCCATTGCACTCATCTCAAATTCTCCTTTATCAGGGACTCAAAACTCATCACACCAGGCTTGAGTTTGTAGATCAATATATAATGTTAACCACATAGACCTGAACAAGTATGATATCCATGGAATTCTTCTTAATGAAAAGAGTTTTCCTCTAAAAAACTGGTGCCTTTTCTGTAATTTTGCTTTCAACAGAAAAGTAGACTATCTGGCATACCAGGCCTTGGTGCTTGTTGATGACCATACAAAGCTTTCACAACTCTGTATCAAACATGCTTTGGGAAATGAGGATTTTCAAATCCCTTAGGTTGTAGTAATCATACACTGTCTTCTTCAATTTCCCCATATTAGGAAGCACTCTTCCATTCCATTTGATTTATACCTTAAATCCACATATACTGAGGCAGAAAATGCTAGGAAGAGATAATAGCTTCAATTCTTTAGTCAACTAGAGCAATAGACCTCATCATAGTCAATGCCATACCTCTTGCATATGACATTGGCAGCCACCATCCTAGCTTTATTCTTGACATCTATACCTCTGGCATCTCTTTTGTTCTTCAGAAATTTCTTCCATTTAGTCCGCAATAGCAAATTTTCCCTCTCGGTAGAGGGTTATGCCTGCCATTCTTTACTGATTAATAACTGTTGCATCTACACTCTTGCATTAGCTTAACCCAAGTAGGATCTTTGAGAGCTTATGCAACTCTGCTTGGTTCAAGTTGTGATTGAAAATAGGCAAAGGACAATGTAAATCGTCTGTGTGTGTGTCCTTTGTTTGATCATGAACATAGCTAACAAAAGCCCATTGTTTTTTTTACACTAAATTTTAGACTTCTTCAATGTACATCCTTGTACTGAATCAGGTGAAGTGAGATCACCAAGTATTTTGATTGAGGATGGAATAGTGTTCACCCTCTTAGTAAGGAACAGAATCATAGCTACACTTGGAGCTAAGTTCGGGTGACTGTACCACCAAAATAATCATCTTATGAAGAGGCAGGAGAAATTGCCAATGTCCGGGATGATGGTCTATATGTCCTCCTTTTTCTGAAAATGAGGGGACCTGGAATTTGCAATGGTAAGATGGAGACATATATATTATAGGAATGTTTCACTTGAGCCCAATGAGTGACAGGTGGAAATGATGGTGCTAGCAGTATGACATGTGTACTAACTGGAGTAGACGTGTCAGATATGGATCAGCTGTAACATCAGCAGCAGGATCAACTTTACCAGCAGGAACTCCATTCCTACTGGTTGCAATATCAGCTTGACTGAGATGCTTCTCAGCAGTAGCATTGGCTTCATATGCTTGCTTTTGAAGCCTAGCAAGTTCCTATGCATAATCTGAACTGCTCTCCACCATGTCAGAAGCTGCATTAACCTTGTGTTCCCCGAATATAAGGTTAGAAGGAAAAGAAGGTATAAAACAATTACTTGTTACTCAATCCGAATCTGAAATCATATTGAGGTACTTGCTTGTATGTTAGTATTTGAGTACCTGCAGCGGTGATTAGTTTGGAATAGTGTTATACCTAAAGAATCTGTCAAAATAGTAAGGTCAAGTACACACTCATACCCTAACCCTGAACTTTAGGTTTATCTTCAATTATCTCAGATTAGTGTTTCTTCTATACTTTTGCTGGATAACACTTGTATAGACCCTATAAGACTGCTACTATGAGCAATCATACCCAAAAATAAAACCTTATTAGCGTTTCCCTCAAATTTTCCCCATAATGATCACCTGGTTTATGTATGGTCACAAGACACCCAAAAGGTTTAAGCTGACTATGTTGGGAACTTTCTCTGAACACAAGTTAACACTAAGGTGTCTTGTTATGCGGGTTTAGTCACCTGAACCCTCGTTCAAACACTTTATCAAGCTCCAAGATAACTAAATGCTTCTCCCCCCGTCCCAAAACATGAGTAAGGCACAAATTTAGATGTCTTGTCAATCGCTAGCACTCTGGCTGCCTCTTATTGATGCGTTCCGATTCATTTCTTTCAGAGACCCATTTTGTTGTGGGGTCCTCTTCCCGGCATTACTGTAATCCCTTCTAATCCCCTTTGACCCACAGAGTTCAATTAATTTAGAATTTTTAAACTCTGTATCCATTGTCACACCTTATGGCTTTAACCTGTTTAGTTAACTGGTTTTCAATAAAAGTAATAAAGTCCTTTAAGGAGATACCAATGTTTCATTCCTTGTCCCCAAGTAGAAACCCAAGTAAACACTGCTAAAGTAATCTGTAACCAACAAGGGTAGTACTTGTGATCAATGCTTCTGATGAAGTAGGACCAAATAAGGTCCATGTGAGTAACTGCGGAGAGAGAGCGAAATGGTGCTCACAGGAGTATGGCCTTGTAAGGAAGCCTCTAGTGTTGCTTTCCTTTGTTGCAGGAAACACTGTTGTGCTCTTTTGTGAAATAGTTTGGAGGTGGTGCCATTGACTAATCACCCATTGCTTAGCCAGCTTGTCATGTTTTTGAAGCTTCACCATGAGCCATCCGTCGATGCCATTTGGTAGACTCTTCTAAGGTATGCTTTTGCCAGCAAAAAGAACAGGTGTCTTTCTTTAAGGTTGGATGTCAGACAAATTGAAACAGTAGAGATTGTGACTTCTTGGAATTATCGTGAACCACCTGTCTTTTCGCCAGTCGCCCCTAGTTGGAACTCCTTAGAGACAACTAGGCCACTCTTTATCTGTAAAAAGGACTTTTTTTCTTGGTTATCACAAATTTTGATATATAGTGAACATAGATAAAGTTTTGACAGCTTCTTCCACATAATTAAACATTTTCCATAAGTTCAATTTGATGTCCTCTCTATGGTGCCTTTTCCAGTGATTTTGCAACATCTACCACCTCCAATAAGTCACAAAGTAAACTCCTACAATCTGTCACAAAGTCATCAATTTATCCTTATTTCACTGTCTTGCTTCTGCGCAACAACCACTATCTACCTATTATTAATTCTATTTTCTTATGAGGATTTTCATACAATGTCAAAATACGAACAACACATTAGTATACATGAAATCGAGGACCCAATTCATTACTGACGTGGACCTGCTCTTGTGGATCATTTATTAGTGTATTTTAACCATGAAAATTGATGAGATCCACCATTGCTTCTTGGATCCCCATTAACATATTGGCTTTGAATTCTACAAAAGAACAACCTGCTGAGGGGCTTAACTGCAGTTCAACTTCTTCCCTCATCCATATTCAGATGGTTAGAATATCCAGGCCTACGAAAGTGTTGAAAATAATGGCTTGTTGGTCTGGTCATAGGTCGAGCAGCATTATTTTTCCAGCCAGCAAAAAATGTTCTACCAGCAAGAACCGATGTTGGTCTATTCCTACTACCAGCAGGAACAAATGTTTGTCTATTCCTACTATCAGTAGGAACTGATGCTGGTTTCATTTCTACTACCCTAGGCAGGGACAGATGTTTGTCTTTTCCTATTATCAGCTTATGACCAGATGCTGCTTTTGGTACAAAAGAGGGACTATTTGCACCAGTAGTCCACATAGGTTATTATTCAATTTCCAACTGTTTCTCATAAAATCACTATCTTTAATCATGACATTTACTACCACAAACAAAACATGTCTTAGAACTAAAAGACTTTCTTTTACAAGGATTCCGACTGTTTGTTCCACTCTTATTACATAAATTCCTAGGAGGTTTTACATTCTCCTTAAAAGAAAAACTAGGATTATTCTTTTAGTGGAACTTGGTTGTTGGTCAGCAGTCTCTGTCATTGTTTTGAAGTCAACTGAACTAGGGGCAGAGGCTAAGGGTTCATTGGTCTTGGAGCTTGAGGACTTGACACTTGGAAACACAATGTCAATAAGTCAGTGGTCTTCTGAGTCTGAGCGACTGTCACTGTTAGCGTAAGGGACAAAGTCATAGTTATTGAGTTTGTTTCAATTTATTATTGGACCTTTGAACCATAGGTAAACTGTGTATCATAAATGTCAGGATTGTTGGAAGGAGGGCATGTAAGTTCCTGTTATGGAGGAGGAACAACATGCATTCGAACAGCCTTTGACAAACATGTCAGGATGATGAGGTTCTTTGCAACATCTTTAGGTATGTGTCAAAGTTGCTAGGGACAGAGAGATCAAACACCTCATTGATCCAAAAGTTCATTCAAACTTAAGGAGCTGGATAAGTCTGAAGAACCCAAGGCCTTGTTGTCTGTTGATTCAATGTTAAACTGGTCAGACCATGAAGGTGAAGATGAGGAAAAAGGTGCTGCACAAGTATATGGGATGATTGCTGGAGATGATGATGATGCTGCTGGTGATGCTTCTGGTGATGTTTCTGATGCTGCTGCTGAATTTGCTCTTATGGGTTTATCTTCTCAGGTACATACTTGCCCTTTTGGTTGTGAACATAAATATGCAGAACTTAAAAAGGATTTTGATAATTTAGAAGTTCAATATAAAGATTGTTATATCCAGGTTCAAGCATATAAAAATACATTACAAACCTTAGAACAACAGAAGGCATGGTACCAAAGCAATCAGCTAGCATTAGAAGAAAGAATTAGAATATTAACTGCTGATTTAGAAAACACTACAAACATGTTAAAATATACTGAAAAACTGAATGATCAGGTTAAACTTGAGGAGTCTAAGGCAAGGTTTGACAAATGGAAGGAGTCTTCCAAAAACCTGCACAAACTGATCAATAGCTCCATGTCCACTAGAACAAAATTTGTTTTAGGATTTGAAGAAACTTTTAGATCAGATGAGGTGTTTGATCCCTCTGCCCCTAGCATCTTTGACACCACACCTGAGGATGTAGAAGGGAAACCTCTTTATGACAGGTTTGACAAAGCTGTTAGATTGCATGTTGTTCCTCCACCTATAACATGAACATTCATGCCTCCTTCCAACAGGCTTGACCTTGATGATACACAGGTTACCTATGGTTCAAAGTCCAATAATCATTTTGAAACTAACTCTGTATCTAATGACTCTGTCTCTTGTGATAACAGTGACAAGTCCTCAGACTCAGATCCCACTGACTTTACATCATGTGTTTCAAGTGTCAAGTTCTCAAGCTCCAAGACCAATGAACACTTAGCCTCTGCCTCTAGTTCAGTTGATTTCAAGACAATGTCAAAGACTGCTGACCAAAAACCAAGTTCCACCATTGATGATCCTTGTTTTTCTTTTAAGGAAAATGTAAAACCTCCTAGGAAGATATGTAATAAGAGTGGAATAAACAATAGGGGTCATTGTAAAAACAATTCTTTTGGTTCTAAGACATGCTTTGTTTGTGGTAGCAAATTTCATTTGATTAAAGATTGTGATTTTTATGAGCAACAGTTGGGATTGTATATTAAACCTATGTGGCAAAATGTTGCAAATATTCCCTCATTTGTCCCTAAAGCAGCTAATGTTCCTGCTGGTAGTAGGAATCAACCAGCATCTGTTTCTGCTGGTAGTACTTTTCCTGCTGGTAGTAGGAATAGACCAGCATCTGTTTCTGCTGGTAGGCCATTTTCTACTGGTTGGAGAAATCATGCTACTAGACCTATGCCCAGACCAACAAGCCATTATTTTCAACATTTTAGAAGGCCTGGCTGTAATAACCAATTGTACATGGATGAGGGAAGATGGGGAACTGCTGTTAAGACCTCAGCAGGTTGTTCTTGGAACATAAAAAGGCCAAATATGCAGTGGGAATCCAAGAACAATGGTGGATCTCATCAATCTACATGGTTTAACTCTTTAATGATCCATAAGGCAGGTCCAAGTCGGTAATGACTTGGGTCTCCCATGTATTCTAATGTTGTTGTATTGTTTAATTTGTAGGACAATCCTCATAAGAATAAAGATTTAAGAATTATAGATAGTGGTTGTTCAAGAAGCATGACAGGTAATAAGGAGAAATTGGATGAATTTATAAAGATTATAGGAGGTACTGTAACTTTTGGAGGTGGAGATGGCAAAATCACTAGAAAAGGCACTATAAGGACTTCCAAACTGAATTTTGAAAATGTTTATTATGTGGAAGAACTTCAAAACTTTAATTTGTTCTCTGTATCACAAATTTGTGATAAAAAGAACAAAGTACTTTTCACTGATAAAGAGTGCCTTGTTCTCACAAAAGAATTCCAACTACCTGAAGATAGTCAGGTGGTTCTAAGAGTTCCAAGAAGGCACAATCTCTACTGCTTCGATTTGACTGAAATCCAACCTGAAAGAGATATCACCTGTTTGCTGGCAAAAGCATCCTCTGATGAGTCTACAAAATGGCATAGAAGGATGGCTCATGTGAATTTCAAAAACATCAACAAGCTGGCAAAGCATGGATTAGTCAATGGGCTTCCCTCCAAACTCTTCACAAATGATCACAACTGTGTTGCCTGCAACAAAGGAAAGCAACACAAGGCTTCTTACAAGGCCATCACAGCTGTGAGCACCATTTCTGAGCCTCTCCAGTTACTTCACATGGATCTTTTTGGTCCTACTTCCATCAGAAGCATTGATCACAAGTACTACTCCCTGGTGGTTACTGATGACTTAAGCAGGTTTAGTTGGGTTTTCTTTTTGGGGACTAAGGATGAGACCTATTATATCCTTAAGGACTTTATTACTTTTATTGAAAACCAGTTAAATAAAAAGGTTAAAGCTATAAGGTGTGACAATGGGACAGAGTTTAAAAATTCTAAATTAATTGAACTCTGTGGGTCAAAGGGGATTAAAAGGGATTATAGTAATGCCAGAACCCCACAACAAAATGGGGTTGCTGAAAGAAAGAATAGAACCCTTATAGAGGCAGCAAGAACTATGCTTGCTGACTCTAAGTTACCTACCATGTTTTGGACAGAAGCAGTTAGTACTGCTTGTTATGTTTTGAACAGGGTTCTAGTGACTCGTCCCCATAACAAAACACCCTATGAACTATTGTCTGGGAAAGTTCCCAACATCAGTCACCTTAAACCTTTTGGGTGTCATGTGACTATCCTTAACACCAGTGACCACTTGGGAAAATTTGAGGGAAAAGCTGATGAAGGTTTTATTGTTGGGTATGCTGCTCATAGTAAGGCTTATAGGGTCTACAATTTATCCAGCAAAAAGATAGAAGAAACACTTAATCTGAGATATCTTGAAGATAAACCTAATGTTCAGGGCTTGGGTCAAGAGTGGTACTTTGACCTTGACTATTTGACTGATTCTTTAGGTTATACTCGTTTCAAATCTAATCAACCTGCAGGTACACAAGATCCTCACATACATGCAGGTACACAAGATGATTCAGATTCGGAGTGTGATGAACAAGTAATTGTTGTTCCTTCTTTTCCTTCTAACCGCTTTTCAGGTCCTAAGGTTCATGAAGCTTCTGAAATGGTGGAGAGTAATTCAGACTATGCAGAAGAACTTGCTAGGCTTCAAAGACAAGAACATGAAGCCAAAGATACAGCTGAGAAGTATGGTTTTGGTTTTTCAAAAGACACAGAGGAACATTTGAGACAAGCTGATATGGTTCCTGCTGGTAGTATTGATCCTGCTGCTAGCATTTCTGCTGGTAGTATTGATCCTGCTGCTAGTATTTCTGCTGGTTCTGCTGAACCATTTCCTACTGTTATCGAACCTGTTCATGCTGATGAAACATCACTTCCTCCTGGTCACTCATTGGGCTCAAGTGAACATTCTACAAGATTTCCCTCTCCTTCTGACCTTGCAAATTCCATATCCTCATCTTCAGAGATGGAGGACATATACCACCATCCTAGTACTGGCATTTTCTCTTCCTCTTCATATGATGCTGATTTTGGTGGTACTGTCACCAACTTAGCACCCATTGTAGCTGTTGATCCTGTTCCCACTAAGAGGGTGAACACCATTCATCCTCAATCACAGATTCTTGGAGATCTCACTTCACCAGTTCAGACAAGAGGAACATTGAAGAAGTCCAAATTTGGTGAAAGTACATTTGTCAGCTATGTTCATGATCAACAAAGGAATAATCACACAGACTATTTACATTGTCTGTTTGCTTGTTTTTTATCCCAACTTGAACCAAGTAGTGTTGCCCAAGCTCTTAATGATTCTGATTGGGTTGAGGCAATGCAAGAGGAGATGCAACAGTTTATTAATCAGAAGGTATGGAAGCTTGTCCCTTTGCCTGATGGGAAAATTGCTATTGGGACAAAATGGATTCTGAAGAACAAAAGAGATGCCAGAGGAATAGTAGTAAGGAATAAAGCCAGATTGGTGGCTCAAGGTCATAGGCAAGAGGAGGGCATTGACTATGATGAGGTATTTGCTCCAGTTGCTAGAATTGAAGCTATTAGACTATTCTTAGCATTTGCCTCATATATGGGTTTTATGGTATATCAAATGGATGTGAAGAGTGCCTTCCTTTATGGGGAAATTGACGAAGAAGTTTATGTTACTCAACCTAAGGGATTTGAAGATCCTCATTTCCCTAAGCATGTTTACAAAGTTGTGAAAGCTTTGTATGGTCTTCATCAAGCACCAAGGGCCTGGTATGCAAGATTGTCTACTTTTCTGTTAAAGCATAATTACAGAAGAGGTACAATAGACAAAACTCTCTTTATTAAGAAGAATTCCAGGGATATAATTCTAGTACAGGTCTATGTGGATGACATTATTTTTGGGTCTACAAAGAAGGCCTGGTGTGATGAATTTGAGGTGTTGATGAAAGGAGAATTTGAGATGAGTGCTATGGGTGAGTTAACATTTTTCTTAGGATTGCAAGTTAAGCAGAAGCCTGATGGGATCTTTATCAGCCAAGACAAGTATGTCCAGGACATGCTTAAGAAATTTGATATGGAAAGTGTGAGAACTGCAACAACACCCTATGAAGCTTCAAAGCCTAAATCCAAGGATGAACCTGATGATGCTGTTAATGTTCATTTATACAGATCCATGATAGGTTCCCTCATGTATTTGACAGCTTCAAGGCCTGATATTATGTTTGCAGTGAGTGCTTGTTCTAGACACCAGGTTACACCTTTGACTTCCAATTTGAATGCAGTCAAGAAGATCTTTAAGTATCTTAAAGGCCAACCAAAACTAGGTCTATGGTACCCAAGAGATTCTCCTTTTGTGTTGGAAGCATATAGTGACAGTGACTATGCTGGTTCACATGGTGATAGAAAATCCACAACTGGTGGATGTCAGTTCCTGGGTAGAAGGTTGATCTCATGGCAGTGTAAAAAGCAAACCATTGTGGCTACTTCTTCAACTGAAGCAGAATATGTTGCAGCTGCTAACTGTTGTGGTCAGGTACTTTGGATTCAAAATCAAATGCTTGATTATGGGTTCAATTTTATGAACACAAAATTTTTTATTGATAATCAGAGTACCATCTGCATTGTTAAAAACCCAGTTTTTCACCAAAGAACAAAGCACATAGAAATTAGGCACCACTTTATTAGAGATGCAAATGAGAAAAATCTTATTCAGGTGCTTAAGATTCACACAGATGAAAATGTGGCTGATTTATTAACCAAAGCCTTTGATGGACCAAGATTCAATTATTTGGTGGTCCACATTGGGATGCTCAATCCCTAAGTGCTAGGCTTGAGGGGAGGATTTGAGTCCAAGGGGAGGACTGTTGTTGTAATATTTTCTAAATAGTTAGTTTTTCGTTTGTTTTACCACTTAGTTTTTCTTGTTACCATATTTTTTTTCTACTGATAGTTTTAGTTATTACCCCTGGTATGTGGTTAGTTTCTTCTGATAGTTAATTTTTCCTTTTCTTTGTATATGTTTTGTGTGTTTTGGTCTAACCTTTTGCAGATGCATCATTCATGAGGGTGGTTTAGCACCTTTTACGTGTTATTCATGGAAAGTGTGGCCTTCTTTTGATGATAAAGAATTCCTTCTGGTTGGATAAGTGTTTCTTCTGGTGATGCAAGAGTTCCTACTGGTAGCTTTACTGGTTCCTACTGCTTAACCACTTCCTACTGGTTATGTTAGTTTTCTTTAGGGTTGACTTTTCTTTGAGCGGGTATATTAAATTGAGTTTTATTTTAATTCAAAGTTCTACTTGCGATTATTGGGCATTTAATTCATCAAAGGGTCACCTATTTAAAGGGATAATTCTATTTCTCTCATATAAACAGAGTTTACCTATTTTACAATCAAACCCTAATTTTACAAGCTCTTTACTCGTTCTATACTCACTCTTTGAAAACTCAATTCCCTCTCTCTACCAGTAGTAACTCTCCATTGCGATCATCCACCAGCACTAACACTCAACCCCATTTAATACTCAACAATGGCCGCACTCAAGTATAGAGAAGAACACAATAAGGTGGGTTACTTGGAAAAACCCAAAGGTAGTGATGATTATCACCAAGTACTCGACTTCTTGAGGGGTTCGCACTTCAGGTATGCTCTTACTCATGACCCCATCATCTTTGACTCTTTGGTCAAACAGTTCTGGTCAACGGCTTCACTCAGGGCTCCTGAGTTAGGCTCTCCAGCTATACTGGCCACGATTGATAGGACTCCCTACACTATCACTGAAGATACTGTAAGGCGTCAACTTCAATTGGGTGATGATGGAGGTATTGAAGACTTGCCCATTGCTGATATATATTTGGGTATGGATAATCTTGGTTACCCCACTGAAGGCAAGCTAACCTTCCACAAAAACAAGTTCTCACCTCAGTGGAGGTTCTTGGTTCACACAATCCAACATTGTCTCAGTTCCAAATCTGGTAGCTGGGATCAATTTGGAAGCCCACTGGCTATAGCTCTTATTTGTTTGTCTGATGGGAGAAGGTTTAATTGGTCACGTTACATTTTCAAAGGGATGGTACATAACATCAGTAATGCTAAAAGGTTTCTTATGTATCCTCGGTTCCTTTAGATAATTTTTGGGACGAAACTAGGAATACTAAAACAATATCATGTTTAAAAATTGTTCAAGCAAACTTTTTGTACTGAGGGTTAAATTTTAATGTGTTCCACATGCCACTTTTAGCTGCAATGCTTCCCCCTGCTCAAGCTGGTATAGCAGATGAAGGTACAGGGGAAGTTGCACCAGCTGTCCATCAAAAAAAACATTCCCCCCCCCCTTTTTTTTTTTTTCCCCCCCTCCCCCCCCCTTCTTTTCTCCCCCCCTCTCCCCCATGAGACTATTCAAGAGACAAGGCTAAGCTGTTCATCTCAAGAAATCTACCAAACACCACAAGAACACACAACAAAGACCAAATTCCTCCACGTGTTTTGAGCAGGGTCATACTTCAGGACCCCAACATTGCCTTTTTTTAGAGCACTTTGAGTCTAATCATGCTTTTCACTATCTCCTCAAATGTGGAAGATAAAACACTGGGAGGATCTTTCCACACCACTCCTCCCAGGTCCACTCAAGTTCCCCCTGTAGGTCCAACCTCAGGAGGTGATGAGGACCTTGCCACACTAATTTCTTTGTCTTATCTAGTGTCTGAACTTGTGCAGAAAGTTAGTACCTTGGAATCCAAGCTTAAGGCACACAAGCTGTCATTTAAGGATGTGGTGGGTAAATTGGTTAAGAAGGTTAAAGATTTGGAGTTGAAACTCAACACAAGGAGCAGGAAGGTTGTTATGAGTGAGTCTGATAAAGAAGAGGAAGAAGAGCAGGATGTAGATCCTCTCATCAAATTAGCTAAGGCTGTTGCTGCTTCAGATGCTCATGTTGATGTTTCTCCTGGTGGTCCTTCTAAGAATCCTGCTGCGTGTTCCTATGATCCTACTAGTGATGTTCCTACTACTGAGGTTCCTTATACTGAGTTTCCTACTGGTAGCACAATAGTTCCTACCAGTAGTTCTGTTCCTGCTACTGAAACAATTCCTGCTAGTAGTGGTACTACACCTGAAACTCCTTCATCACCTGTCAGAGATGCCAGAAAGGGAAAAGGTGTTGCTGTTGAAGAACCTACTCCAACTCATGATAAGACTTTCAAGCAATTGGAAGAAGAAAGACTAGGTTGGGAGGCTGCTCAGAGATTACAAGCTCAAGAACTCGCAGATTTCGAAAAGCAAAGAGCTGAATCTCTTATGAAGGATGCTAATTTAGCTAGGCAGATGTCTCAAGACTTTGAGATGACTGAAGACCAAAGAAAGAGACAGCAGGAGGTTCTTGCATCTGCTGCAAACTACTCAGATGCTGCTTGGGATATAATTTTGGCTCGTCTTCAAGCAAATCCAGACTTATCTTCCACAATTTTCGGGGTTGAATTTACTGATGATGATTTTGCAGCCAGGATGGTTGCGTTGGTCAATACTCGAAGAAAAGAACTGGCTGAACAACGGGCTCAAGAACGGAGGGAGAGGCCTATGACACCATCTCAGCTCAGGCAATATATGCGCACTTATGTGAAGAATCAAGGTCCTGCTGTCTACTCTTCTGGTTGGACTATGGCTCAAGTTTGAAAACTCTCTCCTGAACAGCTTCAAGAAGAGTTTGATAAGATCCAAAGAGCTGTTGCATTCACAAGGGGTTTAAAAAGAGATGGTAGTCCAATGACTAGTGCCTCTTCAAAGAAACTCAAGACTGGTGATGATGAAGTAAACGTTGAAGCTCCTTCTCATGGTGTTCCACAGGAAGAAGCAGGTGCAACTCCTTCTCAAAATGTTTCACGAGAGGAAGTTGCTGCTCCTTCTCATTCTCAGGATATACCAGACGCTCAAGTTGAAGTTCCTTCTCAGAAAGCTACAATAGAGGATGTTGAAGTTCCTTCTAACATTGCTTCTACAGCACAACACACTGCCTCCTCACTCAAGAAAGTTGGTACCAAGAAGAAGCGATTAGGCAGAAAAGGTGTTCATACTCATCAATCTACCATTCCAATTGAAGAAGGAGATCCTGAAGCTGAACACAAAGTGTGCATTAAGTATGCTTCTGATGCGGATTCTGCTTCTGATGATGATACACCTGTTAATTTATATGCTGTTGTTGACTGGGAGTTATTGCCTACGGGGTTAGGCTCGATCAATGCCTTCTACAGGCTAGACAACTCTCGTAAGTACTTCACAAGTCTTAGGGAAATCCTTCACTTGGTTACGAGAGCAGACTTGATGACAATTTATGGCCGTGTGATGACATTTTATCAGGATAAGAAAGCTGAGGGAGTTGGTTTTGTTCTTTGGGGAGACCTTAAGGTTTTGATGGATTCACTTGAAGTGAATGATGGTAGTGATGTTTGGAAGAACCAACACACCTGGAGTATTCAAAGCTGGAAGCTATATTCCTTTTCTGGTGTTCATGTGTTGGAGACAGTTAGTGGACTCGTTTTACATATGTTTGTAGACAAGAAGTATCCTCTCTCTGTCAACCTTATCGAAAGGATGCTCGATCATCAGCTGGAAATTTGTCACGGAACAGTGGGTAATGAACTTACCACTGCGGTTCAGTTGATTGCCTTTCTCAAGAAACAAATTTCTGATTCCAAGCGTCCTAAGGTTCATGACTGGTACTGTTAACTTTGTCATATATCTTATAATTCTTTTTGCTATTTAAAATATATTTTGGATATATAAAGTTTGTATGTAGAATCTCCATACTTATTAGCTTTTGCAT
This sequence comes from Tanacetum coccineum, assembly GCA_026074375.1. Classification (NCBI taxonomy): domain Eukaryota; kingdom Viridiplantae; phylum Streptophyta; class Magnoliopsida; order Asterales; family Asteraceae; genus Tanacetum; species Tanacetum coccineum. The sequence continues at coordinate 66,643 of BQNB010002507.1, forward strand.
AGTATGCCATATTTATTTTTTTAGCGCGCATCAAGTTTTGCTTCTGGAAACAGTTTTTGGCATGCTGCTTGGTTTTATTGCAGTGTATTTTGTACAAACAGAGCCATTTTAAGGGATTGGGTGTTGGTTAACCACCGCACAACAAATGGTGTTCAACTCACCATGTCTCACAGACAAGAAAGAGTTGATTCACCATGAGGGTACGGCTCTGGTGTGATTTCCAAATCCGTTGATGGTTGCCAGGTTACCCAAAACTGGATGGTTATCACTTTCCATATTCTTTGGATGAAAAGTGGCTAGTCCATAGCAAACGGCTCATGGTAAAGACCTTCTCAAATCCGTTGATGGTTGCCAGGTTACCCAAAACTGGATGGTTATCACTTTCCATATTCTTTGGATGAAAAGTGGCTAGTCCATAGCAAACGGCTCATGGTAAAGACTTACCAAATCCATTGATAGCTGTAATAGTTTGCTAAAAACTATATGGTTTTCACTCACCAGGTTGTTACAACAAAGAGTGGCTAGTCCAAGAGGGTACGACTCTTGGTAAAGACTATATCAAATCCGTTAATGGCTGTGATGATTTGCCAAAAATCATTAGGGTATTCCAATTCACCAATGATTTTGTTCTAAGATTTGGATGTTATTAACTCACCAGGGTGTTGTCATGATTCCACCGAAGAGTTAGCTAGCCCAAGAGTTAATGGCTACTTGGTAAAGGCTTCCTCAAAACCATTACTTTTCTTTGATTCACCTCTCCCAGGAGTTAACACACCATGGGATGTGATGAGAATAGTATGTAACCTTGACTTGATGGATATCATGTTGCTGCAATGGTTCTTCGATGCTGCTAGTTCGTGGAATTTTGGAGATTCAACATTGTTGCTGCTGGTTCACGGTTTCACAGTCAGCATCCATTGTTTTTGTGTTCCTACTTCTTTTGGATGTTGCTTTAGCTGCTGCTCATAGTCCAGTCTCAATCCTCAAGCTTACAAGTGAAGATCTATCTAGAAACTTGAAGTTAACTGTGTCAAATTCAAGTTTAGGGGAGGATTGTTAGGAATATTGTAATAGATAGTTACTACTAGTAGGTATGTAGTTCCTACTGGTAGAGTAAAAGTTCATCCCCCCCCCCCTCCTGTATTTGGTAGGTATGTAGTTCCTACTGGTAAGGATAATGTTATAGTTAGTGTTGGCAGATCAAAAGTTATTCCTGCTGGTAGAACAATATTAGTCCTGGTAGTATTATGCTTACTCCGAGTTGATAGTATAGTTAGTTAGTGATAAGGATATGCATGAGATATCCTAGGAAGTGATAATACTTATCTCTTTAGCGAGTCTTAGGTAAGAGGTTGTTAGGGTTTCATGAGTATTTAAGAAACCTACGGTCATAGATGAAAGACAGATGATCGAAAAACACTTTTATTATTAATAGAAAAGATCCATAGAGGATCATTGTTTGAGTAATTCTTCTTCTTTAACTCTGTTGTTTATATTCCGCGTAAACAATAGTTTAAAATTGTTAGAGTCTCTTCTTAGAGTTGCTTGTGATTAAATTAGGTACTCTACAATTAACAGCTTGAAGATCTATCTAGGGCTGGAACTACAATATATATATGTATATATATATATATATATAATCTACTATTGATATATTATTATATTAACTATTATTATATATATATACTCAAGACACACTTCAAAATTAAATACTATTTTATTAAAATTATAATACACATTAAATTAAATAAAAAAAAGGCTTTACATAAATAATAATAAAACATAGTATGTAAAAAACACGTAAACATAAAAGACATAAAGTAAACTAGTTTTGTGGTTGATATAAAGCTTGAATTCGTGCTTTTGTTGGCGCTTTGATGATAGCCGCGTCAACCAGATCCATCGCATTTTTTAGAATTGATTAACTCAACTCTCGCCGACGTCTCGCGGTTTAAACGCTCTATTTTTTCCTTACGGTCTAATTCGTATTGTTGTTGAATCATTTCTTGAAACATTGTCGAATTTGAACCGGAAGAGGCGGTCGAGTTTGAAGATCGTTTTCTTCTTAGCTACTCTTTGTTTGCAAGGTGGACGCGGCAATTCGTCATCTCCAAAAAGCTCGGGTTCCTAGTCGTTAACCCGTCCTCGGTTTCTTCTTGCGTTTGTCGAATTGGGATTTTTCCAATTGTGTTTGTCTTTCAAAAAGAACCAAGCGCTCGTGTGCTTAAATTCCATACCCGTGACACTTTTATACAATATTTCAATCCTTGTCATCCAATCATCATCGCTCTCCCTGTTCATAACCTTTGTTTCGTCCACCAACGAATTAAACCTTGCAACCTCCCGGTTCATCTAAGTCTACTTTCCCGTCAACATGTTCTTGCTACGATTCGGGAAGTTGTTTTTCTTGGCTTCCTTATTGTATTGGTCGAGAAATTTGTATCAAAATATTTCATTTTTTGTTCCGTACCGATGTTAGGATCCTCGGATATTTGTATGTAACATTCGTCCAAAAGTAACTTCTCGTCTTAGGACCAAAGTTTCGAGTACTCGCTCCGTCAAGTTTCATTTCATGGGGGTTTTTAGACATTTTCTTGATACGTTTTCCTTTTGATTTGGTCGACGTCGGGCTCGCCTCGGCTTCTTCTTCTCGTGGTTGTTGCGATTGTTGTTCGGATTATTGTTGGAAAGAATCGGCTTGGATTAGTTGTTGAGAAATTTAGGTATGTTGGAATTGTTGTTGAAGTTGCCATTGTTGAAATAACATTTGTTGATCGAGATTAATATATGGATTATAGTTGGCATGGTAAGTATACATTTGAGTGTATGGAAGTTGAGTGCCCCACCCCCCCCCCCCCCCCCCCCCCCCCCAGTTTGTGTTGACTGGGTGGGATCTGCAGTTGAAGTCGTTGGTGGGATTAGTTGGAAGAAGTAACGTGAAACCCCCCCCACCCCACTGATATTTGGTTTTGTGGGTTGTTGAGCATACCGGTTATCCATTGTTGGTTGGGATTCATTTTGATAAGAAAATATCGAGTGAAGTAAAAAATATTGTGTTATGAATTATATTAGAAGAGTGTAAAATATGATAAACTAAGAAGATATTTAAAGGATTTTAAGGGGTAAAATTTTGAAAAAGTGAAGAGTAAATGAAAAAAGGGCTAATTATCTCCTCTCACCCGTTTTATAACGTTTGGAAATTATAAAAAAAGGAAAAATCGTTTAGCGTCGGCTGATTGCATCTGCGCGAGGCATGATGCCGCCAACAAATGTGGGGTTGGCGCGAGACATGATTGGGCTGGTGGGATGCCAACCATACCATATCTTTGTTTTAGAGGCTCTTTTGTGTTGCACTTTCTTGGATAATGAGCTTGGCCTACTAAGTGTATAACATCATAGAATATGTTGACAAAATATCCCTCTTTTGCTTTGCACTTTATTGGATAATGAGTTTTGCCCACTAAGTGTATGACATCATAGAATTTGTTGACTGAAATATTGGTGATGCACCGCTAAGTTAGAATTAGTTGGGTGAGCAAAAAAACCAAAATAACCGAGTAAACCGAAAACTGAAACCGAACCGAACTAAAAACCAAACCGAATTTGCCAAAACCGAACCGAACCAAACTACAAATTCAGTTTACGGGTTGGATATGGGTTTGGCAATCAGAACCGAAAACCGAACCGAAAACCGAATTTATATAAATATGAGTAAATTGAAAAAATGGTCCTTGTGGTTTGGCCAAATTGCAGATTTGGTCCGTCGAATTTCGAAATTGGAAAAACAGTCCGTATTTTGAAGGTTTGGTTCCACTTTTGGTCCTTGGTCGACCTGAAATGACTAAAATACCCCTCTTGTAAGAGACCAGAGGGGTCTTATTTTAGTCATTTTAGGTCGACCAAGGACCAAAAGTGAAACCAAACCTTCAAAATACGGACTGTTTTTGCAATTTTGAAATTCGACACGACCACAAATCTGCTAGTGGGTCAAACCACAAGGACATTTTTGTTAATTTACTCTATTTAAATATATACATACCTTCGTCCCAATAATATTATCCCCTGTTGACTTTTCATAGTCTTAATCTTCTAACTTGACCTTATATATTTTTGTTTGTATTGTTATACTTAATGAAAAATATATGAATTAATTGGTTTTTAAATGTATTTTCATTGTTATAATCTTCATCAAGTATTATTTAACATAAACAAAAATATTTAAAGTTAAAATTGGAAGAAAAAAACCAAAAAAAATCAATAGGGGATAATAATTTTTGGACGGGGGGAGTATATTTTTATATATTCATGTATAAAAATAATACCATTAAAATTTTATCCTAATATAAAAAAACATTTATTATGTTTGAAATATTTTTTTTTGCTAAATATTTATGTAATTTTTTTTGTTAATTTTGGTTTCAGTTCGGTTCGGTTTTCGGGTTGACCGGAAAATAAACTCGGTTTTCGGTTCGGTTGAATTCTATTTCGGTTTGATTTTCGAGTTGACAAGAAAAAAATTTACGAACTTAACGGAATCGATTTTGATTGCGTATTACCCGTTAATAACGTAACGTTCATGTTACAATTTATTTGTGAGCAGCAATGGGCATTTGGTGAGGGTCAGTAGGTATGTCGTGGGTGGTGGGTGGGGTGGTGTCGTTTGGTGAGGGTGTGGTGTAGGTGGTTGAGGGTGGGTGGGTGGTGGGGGGACGGGGGTGTGGGGTGTTGGGGTGGGTCGTGGTTGGGGTGTGGTGGGGTGGTGTGTTGGGTGGTGAGGAAGGTGTGGTGGGATGTGGTGGGGTATGGCAACTGGTGTGTGGAGGAGGGTTGGCGTGTTAGTTGGCGGGTAGAGGGAGAGGTGAGGTGGTGGTGTGTGTGAGGTGAGGGTGTGGAGGTGTGGCGGTGTGGTGTGGGGTGGTGTGGTGGGTGTTTGGAGGAGGAGTGGAGTTTGGGGGGCTTCGGGTGGTATGGGCTGTGCGTAGCAGGTTGAAGTGGTGGGTAGTGGTGTGTGTTTTGATGGAGTTGAGGGGTGATGTGTGGTTGGTACTGTTGGTGGTGTTTGGTTGTCACGTTGTGTGTGGTGGGTGGTGGTGGTGTGGTGGTGGGGTGGGTTGTGGGTGAAAGGTGGGTGTGGTGGTGGTGGTGGGTGGCGTTGTGGGTGAGGTGGTGTGGGTTGGGTGTGGGGGGTGTGGGGTGGTGGGGGGGGTATTGTTTGGTGGGTGTGGTTGGGGGTTGCTAGTAGGGGGGGTGTTTTTGGTTGGTTCTTGTGGGTGTGATGGTGGGGGTGGTTGGGGTCGTGTGGTGGGGGGGTGGTGGTAGGGGGGTGGGTGGTGCGGTTGGGGTGGTGTTGTCGGAGCTTGGTGGCTTGCGTTGGTGTGGAGGTTAGTGGATGTAGTGGTTGTTGGATGTGTGGTTTGCGGGTAGGTTGGTTGGTTGTGTGGTTAGGTTTGCGCATGACTGGGGTGATGGTTGGGGTGTTAGTGTCGTTGGTGTTTTGTGGGTTGTTGTTGTGGGTTGGTTTCCTTCTGTGGTTTGGTCCTGGTTTGTGTGGTTGTTTTTGGGGTTGAGTGGTGGGGTGGTTGAAGCCGGTTGGTGAAAAGGGGGGGGGGGGGGGGCGGGTCAGGTGGTGGCTTTTGGGGGCCTGATGGGGAGGGGGGGGGGAGGGAGGGGTGGGGGGCGGGGGGGGCGAACGGGGGAGGGGGGGGAAATAATAGTTGGGTTAGGGTGTGTTGGTTTTGATGTTTTTGGGCCTAGAACGCCGGGGTCCCCATATGGAATGTTCTATTTTTTGTTGTTTAAGTGTGTGATGGGTTGGGGGTGTTGGGTAGGGATTCTGGTGTTGGTGTGGGGTTTGTGTGGTTTGGGTTGGGGGTTTTTAAGCTGCGTTATCGTGGTGGGTGTGGGGGGTAGGGTGTATTTGTGGGGCGGTGGGTGTCATACAAAAGGAATCGGGGGAGTGTTGGGTGTGGGGGGTGTGGTTGTGTGCCTTATGTTTTGTGTTTGTGAGGTCAGTTAATGTGGGTGTGGTGGCTTATCCCAAATGGCGCGCTTGGTCGTCTTTTTTCTGATTTTTTGCGACTTGGTGTATTTTTTTAGTGATCAGTGGTGTGAGGAGTGGGGGTTGAGGTTTTGGTGTATTTGTGGAGAGTTGGTACTGTGGTGACAGTGAGGGGGGTACTGAGGTGTGGCACGGGATGGTGAGGAGTTATGTGTCGCATCGTTAAGGGATTTCAATTTGGGGAACTCTGAGAATCTGATGATTGTTTAGTATTTTAATGTTATATTTGTATTTTTTTATTGTTATTGTTTTTAAAGCATAAATTATGTTTTAAGGAAAAGGCAATGATATCTAGGTGAATGTATCAAAGATAGATTTTAATAATGATAAATATTATAAAAAGGCTAATCTCATTTTGGGTTTAGTGATGTTCCCGGTTGTGTAGTGATGTATTTATATTAATAGAAGTGATATATGAGTGTAGTGGGGTGTTATAATTTTGGGGGATGAAAAAATAAAAAAGAAATAGTGTGGGAATGAAAAAGAAAATGAGATAAGAGATATTTATAAGAACTATAAAAAGAAAGAAAAAAAGAAAGAAAAAAAAAATAGAAAGAAATAAAAAAGATAAAATAAATTTTTAGGTTAATAATTTTAGTTTTCAGATAAAAAATAAAAAAAAATAAGAAAAAATAAAAATAATGAAAAAGAAAATAATAAGAGAAAAGATAAAATAAAGAAAGAGGAAAGAAAATTTAGAAGAAAATGTAAAAATAAAAAATGAGTGTGATTAATTAGAAATATTAAAAGGAAAAATACGGAAAAAGAAAGATAAAAATGTTAAAATTAAAAAAATAAATAAAATAAAAAATAAAAAAAATATATAAAAGAATATAAGAAAAAAATAATAAAAAAAGTAAAGAAAAAAAAAAAGAAAAAAGAAAAAAAGAAAAAAAGAGGAAAGAGAAAAAAAAGTAGAAGAATAAAAAATGAAAAAGAGAAAAAATATGAATAAATAATAAAAAAAAATAATTGAACTAAAAAAGTGTATTGTTGAATGATATGAATTAATGAAATGTTTCAATATGAAGGAAAGAAATTAGTATGAAATTGGGTTGATGATAAAGAAGAATATGAGAGAAGGAAGAAGAAGAAACTTAGATACGGGATAATAGGCAGAGTTTGTGAATAAGAAGAGTGAAGGAATGTAAGTAATTCAAAGAAGGGAGAGAAGAAGAATATAAGGAAAGGAAGAAATTGAAGGAAGATGAAGTGTTATTAAAGAGATGGGAAGAAAGAGAGAAGAAGGAGGAATTTAGCTATGAGATGGAAGCAATGGGAACGGAGTGATGGAGAGTGAAGAGTGAAGAGAGACAAGAAGAAGAAGAATGGAATGAGGGAGAGAGATCTAAGGGAGTAATTAGAAAAGAAGGGTAGAAGTGGAAAAGATGAAGAAGGAGGAAGTGACTACTCTGTTTCGCGAATCAGAACGAGCATCGCATTTAATCCATCGATGACGTCGTCACGATAAGAGAGAAGGCGGGACCGAGGTAGGTGCGAGGGGAGACTTAGTATCTTCTACGGATGGACTTGCATACACAACGTTTGGACGTTTGACAATGGTTTGCAAGTTTGTTGTGGGTGGGGTTGTTTGATTTACGTTCGGTGACTGCGGGTTGGTGTGGGGTTGTGGGGGGGGGGGGGGGGGGGGGGGTGGGGTGTGGGGTGTGTACAGGGTGGGTGTTGGGGTTGTTGGAGTTGTGGGTGGTGGTGTATGGGTGTGTAGGGGTGGTGGTTTGGGGTGTTGAGGTAGTTGGTTTCTTGTGATGGTTGTTGTTATAGTTTGATTTGTTTGGTTTGTCTGTTTTGGTGAGGTGTTGTTTATTGGTCGGTGTATGTGTGATGTTGTTGGGTGGGGTGTGGTGTGGGGGGTTTTGTTGGGTGTTTGGGGTGTGTTGGTTGTGGGATGGTGTTGTGGTTCTGGTTTTTTGTTGGGTTTTGTTTTGTGTTGTGGTTTTGAATTAGGTGTGATTGGGTGTTGTGGGGTGGTGGTTTGTGATATGGGTGTTAGTGTTTACGGGTGGGGTGTTTGGTGTTTTGTTATTTGTTAGGTTTTTGTGCTTTGGAGTAGGTGTGTTGTTTGTTTTGTTGGGGTGCGGTTTGGGTTTATTTTTGTATAGAAGGATGGATTTTAATTAGCTTTTTGTATTGAATAATTATTAATTATTAATATGGAGAGTATATTGTTGTTGTTAGGTATAATAAAGATATAGTTTGGTAGATGTTTGAATGAAATGTGATTAAAATTAGGGACCCTCAAATTCGAACGAATAAGATAAAACAAAACTTTCCATTTTGTGCACTCTCCGCACTAGGATGTAAGTTTATCATGCCGACCAAACACAATTGACAACGAAGAAAAGGAAGATATTGGAGTGAGACAGTTATCTGATTAAAGACTCCTGGAAGGAGATTTATAGTTGCAGACTTGTGGTGAGATTTTTATACCGAAACAAGTTGGGATAGAAAGATTGGAAGAAGTAGGAGAAGCGAAAGTGGAATTAGGGGAGGAAGAGAGTAATTTATTAGATGTGGAGTGGAGTGGAAGTAAGACAATCGTTCTAGGGTTGAAGGTTAGTGTAGTAAAGGAAGATGTTAGTAAAGTAAGTAACGGTATACTTAGTAAAACATTGTAATCGCTAGTCCGACGTTGAAGGAGGGTGGATGACGAGTATGTGATGTGTTGAGTTGGAGTTGTGTAAGTTTTTTGTTGATTTTTGTATGGTTTCTTTTTTTTTGATTTTTTTTTTTGTATGAGTGAAGGGTTTTTTTGTTTGGCAAGAATGGATGTTGTTTAGTGTTCTTCTTATTTGTTTAGGGGAGGAATGAGATTGAAGGAGGAGAGATGTGTGAACAATAATATTAGTATATTGAGGTGACATATGTTAGGTTTGGTGAGATGTTGGTCGTATCAAATTAGTACTGACTAGGTGCAGAGTAAGGAGAGAGGGTTGTTAGACATTCGTCGTATTGAAAGTGACTAAACACATAATTTTTGAAAGACTAGTGCTGATTGTGAAATATTCGAATCAATTAGATTACACTTTTTATTATAAGTTTGTCTAAAGGGTAGTAACATATATTACACACTTGCAAGTGGTGCTGCTGCAAACCGAAACTTCCATTTTGATTCTCACACACACAGATGGCTCAAGAAAATTGGTTGGAGGAGAGGTGTTTTTCTTGGAGGTGTTTTGAACAGGTATATCTTAAGACGCATCATCAAGCACTACCGAATATTTACCTGGACTCACAATACACTCCGTAAGAAGAAGACAGCCAAACATTCGACCCTGCGCCTCTCAACCGACGTCCTTCCTGCGACCGATCTTCACCACCCATTGCACCAACCGCATATCCGTACCATTTCACTCGACACCACCACAACTCGACAAGCAGTCTTGAACACTAGCACCCTCTTATTGCAGCAAGGCGGTAGGCAATCGAGGAGCAGTTGAGCAGTCGAAAAAACAAATCGCTATCAGATCTGAGATAGCTCGCACGAGGAGATGGAATGTAAAACGAGCGATGAGATTAAATAATCGAATGTAAGTAGTATGCGATGTTCCTTGTTGACCCGATACAATCTTCATTGATGTGAAAAACAGCGTATCTTTTCATACGTCCTTTTAGCACACGTTCCATGTCACCTCTGTCTCGTCCAGATAACCTGCAAAGTGTGCTTAGCCATTTGTTTACGTGGTCTTTCTGGATTAATCTGATCCGTCGAAAGAGGCGAGAATTAGTGTCAAGAGACTTCTTTACAGCACAAGAATTTCGGCGAGTGTATTGGAGGAGGGTCACAGCAGAGATGAAGCTCGAGTAGATAATTTGAATGTTAGTAGTTGAGTAAGCTTTGTTTTTGATGGCTGGGGATGTGTTGTATTCTATGGAGTGACTGTGTGTGTGTGTTGGTGGGTGAAGGGTGTGGAGTTGGGAGTAGTTTTGTGAAGTTTGAGTTTAGTTTTTGGTTTTTTTTGAGTTTTGTTAGATTTTGATGTTGACCCAGTGTATGTTTTTGTTTTTTTAGATTGTAGTTTTCGAGAGTGTGTAATGATTTAGTATAGTTTGATTGATGGTTGTTTGGTTTGTGTATTGAGAGGAGTATAGGTTTTTTGATGTGAGGTGAGATTGATTGTTAATTATGTTTTTTTTTTTTTGTGTAGTGAGGGAGAGTTGAGTGAGGAGCTGGAGGGATGAATTTAATGTTAAAATAAAAAAAGATTCGTTCTGATTATGTTGTTAATGATTGCTAAGGTTTTATTTTAAGGTGAATGTATGGCGTGTGTTTTTTTTTTTGCTTGTCGGTGTCTGTGTTGTTTTTTTGTTTCGCAGGAGTTTTTTTTCGTCGGTGAGTGATGGGAGGTGTTTTTGTTTAGTTTGTACCGAAGAAGAGAGGAGCTTATTATAATTAGCCCTTTTTTTTATCTCGTTTGTCATTTTACTTTCACATTTTTTTCAAAGTTGTTTTGTACCGTCCGCTGTAGATTAAAGCCGGTGGTTACGAGAAGTTTGCGGGGCACGGTGATGCTTACTTTTAGTTTCGTGTAAGAAGTTTTCTTTCTTTGTTTTTTTTTTTTATGGTTTTTTTTTATTAAATATCTTCTTATTTGGCTAGTAACCTTTGTACTATTGTTGCTACATCGTTGAGACTATGGTGCTATATATTAATTTCTGATAACACTGATAGTATTCTGTATCTGACGTATTCTACTCGGGAATAGTTTGACTAGTGATCGCAAAGGATGCTTATAGGCGCCAGAGAGAGATATCCGTACACTAATGGAAATGGTGGATCTGTGATGTGCAGGTTTTAGATGCTCAACAACCACAAAGAACCTAGAATGAAAACGCTGTCAGGTTCGTCTTCTTAACTAATACCCTAAAACCTTTTTAAAACGAGATTCTAGTCAATGAGCAATAAGAAGTGGAATTGATGATAAGTTGGGGATTTATGTATGTTTATCTGAATATGGATAATGTATCCCTACGCCTTTATAAAATCTTTTGTTTGAACTCATTAATATTCTATCCTATACACTCATAATGATCCTTTGTTTTTGACACCTATTTACTTAGCTCTTTCCTTTGATTTTGCCACATTATTTTAATGTTCTCAATATTATTGATTAATTCTTCGATCAACAGAGTAATGGTGTTAGTAGTTTCTTTATTTGGTGTTTTCGATTGTTGATATTGGGTTCTTTTGGGTTTTTTGGAATTATGGTACTTTGGGGTTGTTGGGTAGGTGGTTTGGATTTGGAGTCATGGTTGTTTTGGATAGAATGGGAATGTTTTGAGTTGTCAGTTACCATTAGATTTGGATACAAATTGAGGCAGTTGCTTAGTTGCTTATTTTTGCTTTTGCTCTTATGGTTTTAGGGTATTTTCTACCTAAAAATGTTTTACTGCTTAGATAATACTCTGCCATGGGATTGATAGTATCTTTATGTAGATGTTGTCATTGTGTTGGGATTACGGTCTTTAATCATGGCCCGGGACACTCCGCGCCGGACTCTAGTGGTTTATAGCTTTCATTTTTGGATAAGAAGTTGTTTTCTTGGGTTTGACACATGGTACGACCTGTCCATTTTGGCATTTTACTGTGCGTTACACGTTATGGTGAATGACCATGAATGAAACTTTCTTCTTGTGAAAGGAAAAGGGTTCTCAAGATACTTTATGAATTATCCAAACATATAGAGGTGGACAAAGTTTTATTAGAAACGATGAATATAAAAAGGGTATACGAAGTCAAGTATGCTAAGCTATTTGCATATAATAGAGTAACAAAGTTTTATTAGAAACGATGAATATATTGCTAATGAATACATACATGTGTTGTTAAAAAAAAATACATGTGAAAACTTATAGTAGTCGACAAAGTTTTTGACTGTAGCATTCAGGGACGGATCTGGGGTTTGTCTCGAAACAAGTGTTCCCGGAACACCTATGGTTTTTTGTGGTTTGTCGTTAATTTGTTATTTAAAAAAACCTCGATTTTTGTCAATGCACTCGGTCCTAAAAAATTGTGTTTGTAGTATTGTTTAGTTTATTGTAAGTGCACATGGTCGTTTTGTGTCTTGGTTCCGCTCCAAGATAGCTTCCATGTGTTAGCAAATAGGTTGGAGATCTTTTTTAATATGTTTTGAATTAAGACCTTTTGGACATAGTCCTCATGATATACATATAGTATTACTGTTACGTACATGTCTCTAGTTTCTTCTTCATGAGGGATTTTCTAACCAAGGAATATTGTCAGCATAAAATTCTTAGCAAAATGTTGCACTCAAGTTACTTGCATTATTGCTCAAAAAAAAAAAACTTACGTGCATTAAACTAGAGCTCTATAATCGTCCTTTCATTATGTAGATGACATTATTGTACGTATCACATCACCCTTCAATGCAAGAAGTGATCAGTAATGTATGTAGACAAATAATATGGACACTCGATGCTGTAATTCAGTAGTCTTGATTCTTGATCGTACACTTTTCTTCTTAAATACGTACGTTTTAACTAGATCACCCTTTATTGCAAGATTTATAAGTGAGGACGTGAGATGGCAGAAACGCTTGCAACGAAGAGTAGAGGTGTTTTGCTGCGAATTGTGTCGGATAGCGGCCGTAAATTGCTGCAACGCAAGATGTAATCCCAGAGCCCGATTTCTTTTGTTTTCGCAAGAACAATGAATTGCGCGAATGACGAAGCAATCGCAGGATGACATAGCCGTGACGAGAAGAGAAAGATGTAGGCCGGTAGGCGCGGGTGAGTTTCCCGACGGGATGGGTTGAGTGGTGGGGTCGCGGAGGCGAGCGAAAGAGTCGGAGATAAGGAGAGAAGAATCGGGGTGCGATCGAAGGGGGAAATATGTGTCGTGAGAGAAAGAGCCCGCGCGGGCGGGTGGTGAGAAGAGTGAAGAGACTGTGACGCGCGCGGGGAGCGGGGTACGTCGCGTGTATATTATCGCGCGAAGAAGAGTATCAGGAGGTGGATGTCTCGCGTGGGGGAGCATGCGGGGGTTATCGGGAGAGCAAGAGAAGAAATGGGGAATTGTGGGGACGAGAAGAGATATGTTGATACAGATGGATGTTGGTCTCTCGCGCGGGGACCGCGCATATCAATGTAAGGGAAGAGAGGTCGGCGCTGAGGGAAAAAGCAAGAGCGCTGTTGGCGCCGGGGAGTCGTGTGTAGAGCGTAAGAAGCGCATGTTGTGCGGTGGGAGAGGATAGTAGACGCTTAAGGAGGTGGAACTGGTGGATGGTTGCGGTTGGGAGGTTTGTGGTGTAGAAGTTGTCGGGGTTTTGGGTTGTGGACGAAACGCGTGCATGAGATGGATGTTGGGGGGGGGGAGTGAAGCAGGGGGGGCGAGGTGGGGGAGAGCGATGGGTGAGGATTGGGATGAGCGGAGAGAGGAGAGATTGAGTAAGTATTGTTAGAGAAGTGTAGTGGGTCTGACGGTGTATGGGGGAGAAAGATGTTTAGAGGCGCGAGCACGCGGGAGGCGCTGTGGTGTGTGTGCATTGTTTGTGAGAAAGAGAGCAAGGAGACGTGACAGATGGGTAGAAAGATGTCGGGCAGAGATATTCGACAAACGCAAGAAGGGATAACTCGGGGAGGAGCGGTGGTTTAGAACGACTAGGGAAGGCCGCGAGCTTGTTGGAGTGGAGGTGGTGGGTCGGAGTGATTTGGCCCGCGCGCGCCGCGCGCCGGGGCGGTTGGCCAGGCGCTATGGTTGCAGAGCAAAGGGTGTAGGTCGCGTGAGAGGGAGAAAAGTGGGAAAGACGCGTAGATCTGTGGTCAGAAGAAGAGAGCGTTCGAGCCGGGCCGCGCTGCTGTGTCCTCGGGTGGTTTTGGGTCGAGGAAGTTTCGAGCAGGTGGTTTCGATGGAGAAGAATGGAGTGCGAAATTCAACAATGACGAATTGTTAGAGACGCAGGTAGAGGAGGAAAAAAGGGTAGAGGCGCGGTTGTGTGTGAGATAGATGCGCGTCGGGAGGGTTTGACGCGTCGGGGGGCGCGAGGAGTTGTGGCGTGGAGTTTGAGATCAAGTTCTGTGTAGAAGATAAATGCGCGATGGATGTCGTCCGGGGTGGACCAGAAGAAGGCGGTTGGGGTCCAGAGAGAGAGGAGAAAGAGTAGAGGGTGTGAGCGAAGTGTCAGAGAGGCGCGGGTGTGGTTGTGTCAAGCCGTCGCACTCGCGGCGCGCGCAGAGAGAGGAGACTTTAGTTTCTACTTTTGATGTGTGGGTTCTTGTTGTGATGTGATGGGGTGGTGTTTGTGTTTGAGGGGACGCGGTGAGTGTGTATCGTGTGTGGAGTTGTGTTGGTGATTGTATTATGTGGAGTGGGTAGGTGCGCTTGTTTGGTATTTTGGAAGTGGTAGGAGTGGGTATGTTGATTGAGGTATGTTTAGATAAAATGTTAGGTGTTAGATAGTGTGAGGTTGGGTGGTGCTGTGGATGTGTGATATGGTTATAGGTAGGGTAGTAGTATATGGTGTATAGGGAGTGTAGTATGAGAGGTAGAGTAGCCCGGTAGTAGATCTGTGTCAAGCGCGGCTGGTGGTCGGGTGTGGGGGCGGTTGGTTAAAGGTGGTGGTGAGGGGGAGTAGCTTAAGTGTGGTAGAGATGCGCTCGATCAGGGCTACTGCTGTGTGAAGAGGAGAGGGTGCTAGAGAACAGGAGATTGTTAGAGAAGAGACTATGGGTTTTGTGGTGTACGCAGGGGTCGGGTTTGAGTGGATGGAAGAGACGGGTTACAGGAGTTAGAAGGAGAGAAGAGGAGTGTTACTCAGAACGTAGTGTGATGTGTCGCGCGGTGCTGGATGGATCTTGGTATCTGTTGTTGTAAGTAAGTAGGAAAGATTTGTTGGTTGGATGGCGGGGATGTGGTGGCGCAGATCTGGTCTGTGTTGTGTGTCAGTGTGCGCGTATGGAGAGCGCGGGTAGAGGTGGGTTGTCGTTAGAAATAGCGCGTGCGGAGTGGAGGAACGGCAGTGTGAGACAGGCGCGGATGGATGGTTGTTAGACGAGCTGTAGTGAGTGACTCGCGCGTGAAGAGAGGGGGATAGAAGTATGGATCGACTTGCGCGGTTGAGGGAGGGTTTAAGGTGTGTGCTCTAGATTGGCAGTTGTACGTTGTACGCGCGCGCTAGAGAGAAGCTAAGACTCTGGTGAGCGCGTAGATGTGCAGAGGCGTGGCGGGGGAGGTGGGAGGGGGGCAGTGTAATGACTTAGTCCGAGGACGGAATGATGTTGTGGTCGTTACGCCGTGACGAGGGAGAATGAGTCGTGTTGTTGTAGTGTGTTGGCGCGCCGCAAAGTCAGGTGGGGTGTTAAGCGCGTGTAGTGTGTAGAGGCATGGTATCGCGGCTGTGTAGACCAGGTAGGAAGGGGGCGGTGAGCGTACGGATGTACCTTACCATGCGAGAGTGGGGATAGGGGGCTGTGTTAGACGGGTTGTGTTGACCTCTAGTTGGAGAGGAACGCTGACGTGTGTAGGCTGGTGAGAGCTGGGGGAGTAGTGTGGAAAAGAGCTTGTGTATTCTATTGTGTGAGAGGGGCAGTGAGTGTATGTGGGGGGGTGTTTGAGTGGAAACAGATCTGTGCGGGCGCGCCTAAGAACGGTTGGAGGATTGTTGGACGGCAGTGTAGACTTGTCGAAGTGTTTCTAGATGAGGAGTGTGCGTTCAAGAGCTTGGGTAAGCGTGTGGTGGATGTGAGGAGGCGTGGAGAGAATGTGGGAGTGTGGAGGGGCGCGGAGCGAGGTCTGAGAAGAGAAGGCAAGACAGATCGCCAATGAAGAAAGTAGGGATACACTAGAGAAAAACGCAGAATGGAAGGAGGGGCTGAGACGTAGTGGAAGACAGTGTGAACGCGCAGGAGAAGCGAATTCGCAAAGGGTTGGGAACGCTGTGCGCAGATACAGAGTGTTGTTCCTCGGGGGGGGGGGGTACGAGATGGGACTAAGCGCTCAGAAGCATGTCGCGGAGGAGGAGATGAGAGCGCTCGTCGGAGTGTTAGTGGGGGGTGCTCTTGGGCAACTAGGTGAGTGGATCCAGTTCGAAGAAGTCAAGAGGGGTGGTGACATGGTACGCAGGTTCGTGGTGTGTGAGCTTATTCAGAGGCTGGATGCCTCGTGTGGTTGTGTTGTAACTGGCCTGGAGTGAGGGGGGTGAAGTCAGAGAAGTAGAGAGTAGGGTTAGATGGTGTTTGAGGAGAGCCTGTTACGCTAGAGTAGGCCGCGAGTTGTAAGTCGTTTGGGGGGGCTGTGGGTAGTGCGGTACGGTTGTCGTGGTCGCGGGGGTTGGAGGATCGGCATGAGCAGAGGTCGCAGAGCGTCCGGTGGTGAGTGGTTAGAAGATGTAGAACCAGAGTGTGCCGAAGATATTTCGTTAGTGGGGTGCGGGGGGGGTTGTGGGGTGGGGGGGGGTAGAGAGAGCGATAAGATCGAGTGTGGGTTTAGAGATTGGAAGAGAGTGGGCCTGTGAGAGAATGAGGGGGTGTTTTGTTGTTCGGGCGCAAATGTTGCAGTCACGAGCGCGCCGTATGTTGTAGACGGAGTGGATTGCGGTTGTGGTCTGTTTGAGCCAGGGAGTTGTCGTGTGCGCCTCTTGGACTAGCCGAGCGTGCGCGCGCGGGGGGTTTGGTTGTTTGTTAGGAGTGAAGACGGAGGCTCGCTGGCGGGGGTGGGCCGCTGTGGGGTTTGTGAGTGAGAGAGGAGAACCACGAGTGATTAGTGTGTTGTAGAGCAAATTGTTAGTGAGTCGCAGTGAGGGGGGGGAGGTCAGAACGGAGTGGTGTGGGTAAGGGGTGAGGGCACGCGACCGAGATGGGCCGGGGGTTGGTACGCGGTGCGATTGGGTGGTAGAATTGCTAGACTAAGTGTGTGCATTGTTTGTGGAGATGCGATTGGGGTGAGGTTTTGAAGACACCAGATATTGGGGTGTTGTGGCGGAGGGTTGGGTTTGTTGACCAAGTCGTCGCTCGCAAGAGATCCCTGGTAGTAAAGAGTGCGCTTGCTGGTTGTGGTGTACGCGCTCAGAAGTATAGCGACGTGGCGGGAGAGAGTAAAGAGGGCGCCACAGGTGCAGGCTATGTGCCGCTTTGGGAAAAACAGTTGTTCCGCAGAGAGAGAGGGTCGAGTAGAGGGAGACGTTGGTATGAGGCGGCGGCGGGGCTGTAGAATAGTAGGAGTAGAGAGAGTATGGGTGAGAGCTGGGTACGCTATTTGCGCGCAGAAGAGAGCTATTATGTGAAGTATGTGGAGTGGATTGTGTCGTGTAGCAGTAGAGCAAAGCGGGTTGTTCTTGTGATAGTCGCGCGCAGAATGAGAAAGTGTTTGTGAGAATGTGTGGAGGCGCGAGTGAAGAAGAGAAGGGAAATATGGGAGAGAGTTGAGTATAGAGAGACGCGGAAAGACGCGCTGTGAGAACAGGGTTAAGATGTGAGCCAGGGGTCGGAGATGAAGCGGATGGTAGGGGTAGACGGGGTTGGAATTTAGAGTAGTTTGGGTTTGTAGTGATGTGGGGAAGAGAGGGCGCGCGCAGAGAATGCAATTGCTGAGAGAGGGCGCGCGGGTGAGTGTTGGATATAGAGTTCATTTACGCTGCGCACTGTGGTTGTGCGCCGCGCGATCTGGTGGGGGACAGCTGAGAGAAGATGTACCGCTAGTGTGCTTGAGAGACGCGGAGGCGATGCCTGGGTTCGCGATGAGGGCGTGGACGCAAGAGGGAGTGAGGATAGCTGTGCGCTTGGGTCCTCAGTCAAATCATGAGGTTGAAAGAGCAGAGTCGCTCGCGAGCGTAGAGAGGCGTGGGTTGGGCTCGCGCCGCGCAGAAGAGAAGGTGAGAGTCGCAGCGCGAGAGAGAGAAGAGATAAGATAGATGTTGCCAGCGCGGCGTGGTTATGACGTTTCGTCGGGTGTGTGTTGGTTTCGCTCTTGGTCGACGCGCCAAGCATGTCGCTGACTGTGTAGCTCCATTGCATTCGACTGTCGAAGGGTGAATCAAGGTGTGTCGCAGGAGAACTCGGTTAGTAGATCTGGCGGCCCGCAAAGAGAGACCAGAAGGAGCCAAGGTGGGCCAGGCGCGGCGCTTTGCTGTATCTCCTGTTGATGATAGGAATGTCAGCGCAGCAGTAGAGAAGAGTGGCGAGGGGGAGTCAGAGATAGTGCTGGCTGGGATGGTGAACGCGGAAGTGGTTGAAGGGATGTGTTTGGCCGGTTGAGGAGCTTGTGTGGGGAAATACTTGTGCGAGAGGTGTGGGTTTGAGTCGCGTGGGTAGGAAGAGCAGGTTGTTGAGCGAGCCGTATAGTCCCCTGGTATGGGGTGTAATGAACGCTCGCCCGAGGGTTGTATACAACGAGAAGCAGATATAGAGGTGATGTAGGTAGCGGGTGGTGGTTTGGTCATCTCATGCAGGAGAAGAGGGCTGATTAGATTGACTCGGCGTTCAGAAGGCATAGAGACTGGTGTAAGGACAGACGCGCGTGCGCTGTGTTGGTGTGTGTTTGGGTACTTTCGGGGATGCTGGCCTGTGGGAGATGTGGAAGTGGTAGTAATGGGGAAAGGGGAAGTATGGAGTGATGAGAAGCGAGAGGGGGCTCGCATTTTTCTGCGCCTGAAGTGGCGGCTTGGGGGTGGCTGGTGCGTTGTAGGGGTGGTTGGTGGGGGGGTGTGTAGCCAACGCGCTGTTCGCGTGTGAGTGGAGGGCGGTTCGGGTGGTGGGGGGGGGGGGCGAGTGTGGTGTGGGTTGTGCGTGGGTTAGGAGAGTAGCAAAGTGTGTGAGAGAGGAACTGTGCGAGACGTCGCGTGTCTTGAGTTTGATAGGCTTGGGGTGGCTGAGTGAGAAGATGAAGGGCTGTCGCGCAAGAGTGACTGGTTGAGAGGCGCTTCGCGGAAGTAGTGTCTATGGGGGAGAGGGGTGTGGAGTGGGGAGGGGGAGGCGAGGCGAAGGGCTTCCTGGGCGTCGTGTGTGAATACATTGTTGAGGATAGGGGGTGGTGCGACGGCTGGGATGTGTGTGCTTTAGCGCTGAGTTTGGGAACGCGCACAGCCTGTGAGTAGAGGCTTGTAGAGATAGAGAGTTTTACTGCAGGTCGGGGATGCGACCGGAGTGCGTGTGGGGTTGTCTTTGAGGAGGGGGGGTCAGCTAGTCATGGTGGGGAGATCAGGTGCATCTTTTGTTTGAGGATGACGGCCGGCTGTGGTGAGGAGTGGCAGTGGCAGGGTGCTGTGTTGCTGTGTGGGCTTGGAGGAGCGGGGTGTGCGCGCATCAAGCAGCGCTGGGGCTGTTGAGTTATAGTCTTGTGGACTGCCAGTCAACAAAACTCTTTAGATTTTCAAAATCTTCTGTGAAGGCTGTTTAGGAGTGTGGAGTTTGTGTTGAACTTGTGAGCCATAGATCCTACCAGTGAGAGTTTACATACAGGATCTTGATGCTTACAGTAAGTGCGCGAGTTGTGTGCCTGAGGCGGGAGATGGTGTCATAGGCCGCTTGTCGTCCAGCTGTTCCGGGGTTCGGTTGGGCGCTTGTGTCGCTCAGGCGAGTAGGTTGCTGTTGTTGTCTGTGGAGGGGTGATGTGTGGACGGCACCATGTGAAACGCTCGCGAGGCTGGGCGGGATGGCGCAGTTTAGTAGAAGTGTGGGCGGTAGGCGGAGTGTGAGGGTGTGTAGAGGAGAGGAGGTTTGGCAGGAGCGTGCGCCTCGGAAAATTGTGGAGAGGATGAGAGTCGGAGGAGTTTGGCGTTGAAGAGGTGGCGCAAAAGATGTAGTTTCGGCGCAGGAGTGTTAGCGATCTGAGAGTTGTGTGGGGAGGCTGGGAGTGCGGGTTAAGAAGGCCTGCGCGTTGATGTATGCTCTTTTTCGTGTAGGGGTGTCTGGCTCGAGTCAGTCTGCGAGTAAGTCCTTGGAGGGGGAATTTGCTCGATTCGGGTAGCTGTGAAGTTTAGGCGATCTGTCATGGAGAGAGGAGGTTGGCTGTATGTT
Organism: Tanacetum coccineum; assembly: GCA_026074375.1. Taxonomy (NCBI): domain Eukaryota; kingdom Viridiplantae; phylum Streptophyta; class Magnoliopsida; order Asterales; family Asteraceae; genus Tanacetum; species Tanacetum coccineum. The sequence goes on from BQNB010002507.1 coordinate 86,690, forward strand.
TGCTTGTTTGTCGAGATGAATCTGCGGAGGATGTCGTTGCGCTGTGTAATCTGGGCTGAGGCCAGGCCTGAGTCCAACTGGTAGTCTTTCTTGTGCTTCGCCAAGTTGATTTGGTTGGAAAGTCTTTATCGATGATGTTGGAGTAGAGTTCTGTCTACACGATATACAACGCGTCCGTTGGTCTCTTTCTGGGCGATCGTGCTAAAACGAGGGTGAGATGAGAGGGAGTTTGTAGGTGTAGGTGGACGCTAACTACGTGTAGGAGCGCGGAGAAGATAGTAGGCAGGATGACGAGGAGACTGGAGAGGGGAGTGGGTGAGGGAGGACGTGGTGCTTTAGGTCCAGGGAGAAGTGAAGTCGGGGGATGGTGTTGGAGGAAGGACGCGCAGTAGGAGGCTCGAGAGGTTGCAGAGTAGTGGGGGTTAGAGCGGTGGAGGCAGGTAGGAGGTATAGCGTTAGCGGGAGGTGAGGAGAGGGGGAACAGTCAGCTTGTAAGGTGGCATTGTGAAAGGTAGATGACTGAGGCGCGCAGGCGAGGGTAGTGTAGCGTTGTAGGAGAGGGGAGCGCAGCCAGGGGTGGAGATTGGGTGAGTGAAGTCGCGATACGCAGTCAGAGACTGAGGGCGCGATGTGGAGAGCTCTCGATAGTGATTGTTAGTGGCATCTGTGTTAGAAATACGTCAGTTCGTGGGTGCTATTGCGGGGCGTGTCTTACTTGGTGGGGCTGAAGTTGTTCAGAGGCTGGATGGAGAGATAGGAGGACCGCCGCCACGCGTTGACGCTTGGTTTCTGTGCGTTTGTGTTAGTTGTTGTGGAGGGTGTGACCTCTAATGCTTTGACTTTTCTTGACACAATTTTGGATACTACTCCGCCAAATAACAGATTGCTGTGCCTTGAAGCTCGGTATTCTAAGGTGGTCTAACTTTCTGCACATCAGGTTCTCTGGACAACTTAGAGAAGACAAAGCAGTTAGGTGTGGCTAAGGTCCTCCGTACGCCTGAGGTTGGACCTACAGGGGGAACTTGAGTGGACCTGGGAGGAGTGTTGTGGAAAGATTCACCCAGTGTTTCATCTTCCACATTTATGGAAGTGAAAAGGTCAGGATCAGACGCATGGGCTCCTAAAAAAGAGGCAATGTTGGGGTCTGAAGTGTGACCCTGCTCAAACACTGGAGGAATTTGGTCTGATGTTGTTGGTCTTGGTGGTGTTGGCAGATGTTCTTGAGATTGATCAGGCTCAGGCCTAGTCTCTCTTGAATAGTATCAGGACATGGTTGGAGGGGACATCTGGTGCCAATTCCCCTGTACCTTCATCTGCTATAGCAGCTTGAGCAGGGGGAAGCATTGCAGCTAAAAGTGGCATGTGGTCCCCTTCAAAATTTAACCTCATGTTAGCAAAAAGTTTGCTTGACAGTTTTAAAACATGATATTGTTTAGTATTCCTAGTTTCTATTCCCAAAATGATTTGAAGGAACCTAGGATACATAAGAAACCTTTTAGCATATATGATGTTATGTACCATCCCCTTTGAAAATGTACTGACCATATTAAACCTCATCTCCCATCAGACAAACAAATAGAGAAGTCTTATAAGCCAGGGGGCTTTCACCCCAAACTGATCCCGCTTACAGAGATTTGGTTGCTGAGAGTCGAATGCTGTTATTGTGTGAACCAAGACCTCTACTGAGTGAGAACTTGTTTTGAGGGAAGGTTAACTTTGCCTTCAGTGGGGTTGTCCAAGGTATCCATACCCCAAATATATCATCAGCAAATGGGCAAGTCTTCAATAACTCCATCATAATCACAATTAAGTTGACTACTTTACTGTGTCATTCTGTGATAGTGTTGGAGTTCCCTTATCAATAATGGCCAGAATAGCTGGAGGGCCTAATCAGGTGCTGAAGGGTGTATCCAGGTTGATCCAGAAACTAATTGAAACAAAGAGTTCAAAGATGATGAGGTCATGAGTAAGAGGCTCATACCTTAAGTGCGATACCCCTCAAAGAAGTCAAGTATGTACTTGGTGGAATAGTGCACTCGCACGACTACCTTTTGGGGTTTTCTAGAAACCGCATCTTATTGTGTTGCGTCTCTGTAACTTGAGGTGCGGCCATTGTTGATTATTAATTGGGGTGAGTGGTTAGTGCTGGTGATGATCGCAATGGAGAGGTTACTTTTGGTTGAGTGAGGGAATCGCGAGTTTTCAAAGAATGTGAGTGGAGGCTGAGTTAAAGAAGCTTTTAAAAGAATAAGGTGTTGAGTATAAACAGGTAACTCTGTTATAATGAGAAGAGAACAATAAATTTCTCCCTTTAAATAGGTGACCCTTTGTGAATTAAACAGACACAATTATCTAACTAGAACTTTGAATTAAATAATAAAAACTCAATTTAATATACCCGCTCAAAGATAAAAGTCAACCCTAAAGAAAAATAATCATAAAGTGGAAGTGGTTAGCCAGTAGGAACCTAGTAAAAGCTACCGAAGTAGGAACTCTGATATGCACACCGCAGAAGAAACACTTAACCACCCAGATAATGATTTCTTTATACATCTCAAGAGAGATGGGCCACACCTGTTTCACATGAAAAACACTTGAAAAGTGCTAATACCCTCATGAATGTGCATGCTGCAAAAGGTTAGACCAATAACTCTCAAAACATATACAAATTGAAAGGAAAGAAAATTAAACTATCAAGCAATTAAATAACTACAAACCAGGAGGAATAACTAAAAACTTTATCAGTATGAAAAAAAAAAAGTAACTACCAGAAGAAAATATTGGAACACTATAAAAACTAAGTGGGTAAAACAAAATGGAAAAACAACCAACTATTGAGAAATTTTTACAATCATCGAGTCTCCCATTGGACTAAAATACTCCCATTCAAGCCTAGCACCACTTAGGGAATTGAGCTACCAAATATGGACCACCAAATAATTGAATCTTGGCTTCCATCTAAGGCTTTTGGTCAATATATCAGCCACATTTTCTTTGTATGAATTTTAAGCATCCTGAATAAGATTTTTTCTCATTTGCAATCTTATAAAATGGTTGCTAATTCTATGTGCTTTGTTTCTTTGGTTGGAAAAATTGGGTTTTTAACAATGCAGTTGGTTACTCTGATTATCAATAAAAAATTGTGTGTTCATAAAATTGAACCATAATCAAGTATTTTGATTTTGAATCCAAAGTACTCTAACCACTACAGTTGGCAGCGGCATGAAACATATTTCTCTTCAGTTGACGAAGTTGCCACAATCGTGTGCTTTTTACACTGCCATGTGATCACCTTCTAACCAGGAACCGACATCCACTGTTGTGGATTTCTTCAGCTTGTGAAACCAGCATAGTCACTGTAACTATATGCTCAACACAAAAAAAAGAGAGTCGCTGGGTACCATAGGGACCTAGTTTTGGTTGCCTTTTTAAGATACTTAAAGATCTTCTTGACTGCATTCATTTTGGATAGTACAAAGGTGTAACCTGGTATGATAAGCAGATGTGTCATAGAACAAGCACTCACTGCAAACATCAATATCAAGCCTTGAAGCTGTCAAATACATGAGGGACCTATCATGGATCTTGTTATAAATGAACTATTAACAAGCATCATAAGGTTCATCCTGGTGGATTTAGGTATTTGAAGCTTTCATTGGGTGTTGTTGTTTGCTAAGTTCTCATCACTTTTCTCATATCAAATTTCTTAAGGACTTGTCTTAGACCTAGACTTGTCTTGGCTGATAAAGACAAATTCCCAAGTCTGGGCTGCTGATTACTTGCATTCCTAAGAAAAAATGTTAAACCTCCACCCATGCTATCTCTATCTCAAATTCTCCTATTCATCAAACAACCTTAAATTCATCACACCAGTCTTCTTTGTTTGACCCAAATATAATGTATCCAACATAGACCTGTACTAGAGTTATATCCACTGGGAATTCTTCCTTAACTAAAGAGTAGTTTTGTCAATTGTACCTCTCATCTGTAAATTATGCTTTAACAGAAAAGTAGACAAATCTTTGCATACCAGGACCCTTGGTGCTTGATGAAGTCCATACAAAGGCTTTCACAACTTTGTGAAAAAATGCTTTAGAAAATGAGGATCTTCAAAACCATTAGGTATGTGTAACATAACACTTCTTCGTTCAATTTTTACCCCATAAAGGAAGGCACTTTACACATCCATTTTGATATACCATAAAAACCGTATATGACGGCAAATGCTAAGATAGTCTAATTGCTTCAATTCTCAGGCAACTGGAGCAAATTACCTCATCATAGTCAATGCCCTCATCTTGACTATGACCTTGAGCCCAATCTGGCCTTTATTTCCTAACTACTATTCCCTCTGGCATTTCTTTTGTTCTTCTGACTCCTATTTTTGAGTGCGTTGTTTCCAATAGTAAGTTTTTCCTATCAGCAATGGGACAAGACGTTCCATACCTTCTGATTAATAAAATGTTGCATCTCAGATCTTTGCATGTGTGTTCAAACCCAAGATCAGAATCATTAGTAGCTTGGGCAACAACTTTACTTGGGTTTTTTAGTTGGGATAAAAAATCAAGGCATCACTGGACAATGTAAATAGTCTGTGTGATTATTCCTTTGTTGATCATAAACATAGCTGACAAATGTACTTTCATTAAATTTGGACTTCTTTAATGTTCCTCTTGTCTGAACAAGTGAGTGAGATCTCCAAGAATTTGTTAGATTGAGGCATGAATGGTGTTCACCGCTTAGTGAGGAACTGGAATCAACAGCTACAATGGGTGCTAACCGTTGGTGACAGCACACCAAAAATCAGCATCACCTAGAAGAGAAAGAGGATAAAATGCCTGTACGAGGATGGTGGTATATGTCCTCATCTCTGAACGATGAGGATATGGAATTTACCAAGGTCAGTGGATATGGAGATTTGTTGCCTTATTAACTGTCATGCTTTATTTGATACAACCTCTATCTACAAGTAAATCTTTTTCTTATTGTGAGGATTGTTACTACGCAAATTAAACGCTCATACAACAACAACATTAGAATACATGGGAGACCCAAGTCATTACTTGCTTGGGACCTGCCTTGTGGATCATATTAAGAGTTAAACCATGTAGAGTGATTTGAGATCTCCACATTGTTCTTGGTTCACCCATGGAATATATGGCCTTTTGAATTTTACTTAAGGAACAACTTGTTGAGGATACTGTAAATCAGTTCCATCTTCACTCTATCTTTTGTACTAGTAGGACGTATAACAGCTAGGCCTTCTAAAATGTTGAAAATAATGGCTTGTTGGTCTGGTCATGGGTCTAGCAGCATGATTTCTCCAACCAGCAGAAAATGGCCTACCAGCAGAAACAGATGCTGGTCTATTCCTACTACCAGCAGGAAAAGCACTACCAGCAGAAACAGATGCTGGTGGATTCCTCTACCCGCAGGAACACTATGCTGCTTTGGAACAATTGAGGGAATATTTGTTACATTATGCCACATTGGTTTATTATTACAATCCCAATTGTTGCTCATAAAGATACAATCTTTAATCAAATGGATAATTTAGACTTACCACAAACGAAGCGATGTCTTAGAACCAAAAGAATTGTTTTTACAATGGACTCTTATTGTTTATTTCCACTTTATTACATATATTCCCTAGGAGTTTTTACTTTCTCCCTAAAAGAAAACTAGGTTCATCAAGGGAATTGGTTTTTGGTCAGCAGTCTTTGACACTGTCTTGAAATCAACTGAACTAGAGGCAGAGGCAAGTGGTGTCTTGGTCTCTGTGCTTGAGCTTGACACTTAAACACAGGATGGCAAAGACAGTGGTCTCTGCAGTTCCTGAGGACTTTCCACTGTTATACAAGAGGACAAGAGTCATTTAGATTTAGAACGTTAGTTTCAAAAATAATTATTAGACTTTGACATTGTTATCACAAGAGACAAAGTCATTAGACACAGAGTTAGTTTCAAAATAATTATTGGACTTTGAACCATAGGTAACCTGTGTATCATCAAGGTCAGGCTTGTTGGAAGGAGGCATGAATGTTCCTGTTATAGGTGAAGGAACAACATGCATTCCAACAGCTTTGACAAACCTGTCATAGAGAGGTTTCCCTTCTACATCCTCAGGTGTGGTGTCAAAGATGCTAGGGGCAGAGGGATCAAACACCTCATCTGATCCAAAAGTTTCTCCAAATCCTAAACCAAATTTTGATCTAGAGGACATGGAGCTATTGATCAGTTTGTCCAGGTTTTTGGAAGACTCCTTCCATTTGTCAAACCTTGCCTTAGACTCCTCAAGTTTAACCTGATCATTCAGTTTTTCAAGTTTAACCTGATCATTTAGTTTTTCAGTATATTTTAACATGTTTGTAGTGTTTTCTAAATCAACAGTTAATATTCTAATTCTTTCTTCTAATGCTAGCTGATTGCTTTGGTACCATGCCTTCTGTTGTTCTAAGGTTTGTAATATATTTTTATATGCTTGAACCTGGATATAACAATCTTTATATTGAACTTATAAATTATCAAAATCCTTTTTAAGTTCTGCATATTTATGTTCACAACCAAAAGGGCAAGTATGTACTTAAGAAGATAAACCTATAAGAGCAAATTCAATAGCAGCATCAGAAACATCACCAGAAGCATCACCAGCATCATCATCATCATCTCCAGCAATCATCCTATATACTTGTGAAGCACCTTTTTCCTCATCTTCACCTTCATGGTGTGACCAGTTTAACATTGAATCAACAGACAACAAGGCCTTGGGTTCTTCAGACTTATCCAGCTCCTTAAGTTTGAATGCAGAGTACCATGCTTTAGAATCTAACTGCTTCCCTGTACATTCCCTAGCAAAGTAACCAAACTTTGAACACTTATAGCATTTGACCTTCTTCTTGTCAAACCTAGCAGTATCCCTGTTATTAAACTTCATCTTTCTTCCAGCTTTCTTTTCAAATCTGTTAATTCTAACAGAAAGCATTGCCATTTGCCATTTGATGTCTAATTCCTCCAAATCCAATTTTCCAATCTGATCAAAATCCTCATAAGTGATCTGCTGTTGTGGATCACTTTCAGCAACAAAGGAATGGAGAACACTTTCAATCACATTGCTAGAAGTATCAGCACTTGATGAAGCAGTGGTAAAAGTGATTGAAGGTGATTGATTTTGTGAATCAGCATATGACATCTTTGAATTAGTGCTAGCAGCACTAATAAAGGCTGAATGGGTAGGAGCAGAAGTACCTCTTGAATCATAACTTGAGCCACCCTTCACATCAATTTCAAGGGTCCTAAGCTTGTTGTACAGATCATCAAAGCTTAGATAATCAAGACCACCCTTTGTTTTAAGAGTGATGGCCACCTGTGACCAAGAAGGTGGAAGTGCTCTGAGAAACTTCATGTTACAATCTTCATTGTCTGGCTTAGCTTGCATCTGATTAAGTTGACTCAATATCTTTTGAAACCTGTCATAGCCCTTATGCAAACCCTCTGATTCAGATACCCTAAATTCCGAAAACTCCTGCTTCAGCATAGATTTCCGCATTTTCTTGGACTCATCATTACCTCCAAACCTGGCTTTGACAGCCAACCAGATGTCCCTTGCATCATCTAGATGATGAAAATCAGCCATGTGATCCTCAGGAAGAGACTGAAGCAATATTGTTCTTGCTTTTGTCTCTCTTTGAACAGCAATGTGTTCCTCAACAGAAACAGGAGGAAGTATCATAATATTTCCTTTTGGATCTCTTCCTGTCTTTTTCCTGCTGTTTCCATTTAGAACAATGTTCCACAAGTTGTGATCACTATTCATTATCCAGTACTCCATCTTTATGGCCCACGTCTCATATTCATCCTTCTTTAAGTAAGGAAATTTTACGTTATTGTTTGAGACAGTGGTTGTGTGATATTGCTGCTGATACTGTATGTTTTGTGAGGTTTGAGAGTTTGGAGATTCAAATGCTGGTTCAGAGGTTGGCACAGAGAACACAGGTTTAGATGTTGATGGGAAAGAGAATGTTTGTGATGGTGATGGCATAGAGAATGTTGGTGAAGGAATTGGTGAAGTCATTGTGAAGTTTTATGAGTGAGATTAGTAAACTTTCTTTAACAGAGGCTCTCTAACCAGGCTTTGATACCACTTGTAGGTCCAGCCCTAGATAGATCTTCAAGCCTGTTAAGGTTGTAGAGTACTTATGTAATCACAAGCAACTCTAAGAGAGACTCTAACAAATTAAACTATTGTTTACGCGGAATATAAACAACAGAGTTAAAGAAGAAGAATTACTCAAACAATGATCCTCTATGGATCTTTTCTATTAACAATAAAAGTGTTTTTCGATCGTCTCTTTCATCTATGACCGTAGGTTTCTTAAATACTCATGAAACCCTAACAACCTGTTACCTAAGACTCGCTAAAGAGATAAGTATTATCACTTCCTAGGATATCTCATGCATATCCTTATCACTAACTAACTATACTATCAACTCGGAGTAAGCATAATACTACCAGGACTAATATTGTTCTACCAGCAGGAATAACTTTTGATCTGCCAGCACTAACTATAACATTATCCTTACCAGTAGGAACTACATACCTACCAGCAGGAACTTTTACTCTACCAGTAGGAACTTCATACCTACTAGTAGTAACTATCGATTACAATATTCCTAACAGATTTCCATCTTCAGTGTGAATACTTTGGTATTACTCTGATGTTCTGGCAAAATCACAAGGATAATGCGTAGGACTCTTAAGATATTACTTGTTTTCATAGTGTATGAAAAACAAATATATTGGAATAGTGTCCTAGCGAGATTTATGGATGATCTCTTTATGGCTCTAGACTCGATAGTGCACTTTAGTTTTAGTAATCAGAGGCTGGAGCAGACTGCCACCTTTTCAATACCAACTAACTCAAAGTGAGAAAGTTGATAGAAATGTGTGTAATCTATGGAAAACTAGAAGGGGGGTTGAATAATTTACCGCTTTTTAATTTAAGGTTTTAAAGTGTTTATAAAAATTCTAGATTCAACTTTGTGTGAATTCAACACTTGCACAATATGAACAATATACTTATCTAAACACTTAACAGGATAGTATGAGAAATTAATGTAAGATAAGAGATAAGAGTAAGAACAATCAAACCACAATGTGAGGATTTATAGTGGTTCGGTATCGAAGCACCTCTTCGCCCTACTCCACTCCTTGAGCACCTAACTCGAGAGTTTTCTTCACTATGTTAACAAGCTCCCTAATAGCGGAGCCTTACACAACTTTCGCTTATCTTGATTTCCGACACTAAGCTAAATGTCGAGTTCTAATCTTAGCTAGAACCAATCTATCACAACTTCACAACTTCACTACACAACTTGACTTCACGACTACACAACTTCTTCACACCTTAGTTTTCTTTACACCACAACTTTACCAAGCCACTACTATAATCACACCTAACTAACACTACTAGGCAATATCACCAAGATCTAACTATACTTACAACAATCACAAAGATCTAACAACTACACAACTTTACAAGATTTACAAGTGATTT
>BQNB010002507.1:104940-124085 GCA_026074375.1 Tanacetum coccineum
CATGTAGTGGGATGCTTCTTTTCGTTTGGGGTTGCTGTGTTGCTAATTGCACCCTTGTGGGGGTAAGCAAAGTCATTAGCAGTTGGATTCGGATTGTGGAAGTTAGTCGAGATTAAGGTTGACAAGACTCTTTGTTTTGTCAAGGAACCGTTAATGTTGTGGACCGAGATTTCATAAGTAAAAGAGTAGTGTGATGGTATTAGTGAAAGTTCGTCGGGATTCGAAGCGTGGTCCTGAGCTTACTTGGGAACGCAAGGATCAAATGAGGACTAAGTGTCCTCAGTTGTTTGTCGATAGTGCTAATACCTCGAGTAGTTAAATCTCGGGACGAGATTTTCTCAAGGTGGGGATAATGTAACAACCATGACTTGAGCAGGTTGGTCAAACCGCAGTGTTGACTTATGTGCCTGTTGCAATGTATGGTTTATGTGATTTTATGTGTTTATGCGAGCTTATATGTGTTTGTGTGGGATATGTGAGATTAGATTGATGGTTGAATTGGTTGAGTTCATTTCGTTCATTTTTAATGACAAGGAAATGATTATTGAGATTTGAGAATTTTCGTGTTAAGTGTGTAAGTATAAGTACGTATATGTATTTTTGTGTTAGTAATTTAAGACAAGTTTAGGTTTAGAGGTTAAGTTAAGTGAAATGAGTTATTTGATGGAGAAATTTCATTTTAACCAACTTATAGTGCTAATGGAATTGATTGGGTATTTTGAGAAAATTGGTTTGGTTAATACGTGGATCTCTAGGTGATGGATTAAAATGAGAAGTGTGTCAATTGTGAAAGAAATGAGTTTATTAAAATATGAGAGTTTTTGGAAGACTTTCTATTTTTAGAAAGTGAATTTGGAAATGAAAAGTTATTTTTAGAAAGTAGTTTTCAAGCAAAATGGTTTAACAAATTAGCTTAGGTTTTTATAAAACTTAAGGTATAAAGATAATTAATTAATTAATAAAAGAAAAGAAATTTTTTTATAGGTGAATAGTAATCCGAATTTTAGAAAAAAAAAGAAAAGGAATTGTATTTGTAAACAAATTCTAATTGGACCTTATCTATAATTAATATTGTAGGCTATAAATACAAAATAAAACCCAAACCCCTCCCCCATTTGTTTCAGTCGACGATCAGAAGAAAGAAAAAAAAAGAACCTCCCCTATTGCTCGACCGATCCAGAGAGAGAAAAAAAGATAATTTTTTTTAGGGTTTAAGGTATTTTCTAATTCTTTGTTTAATTCTAGTTTTTATTTTAATTCTTGTAATCTAAGCATGATGGATTATGTTTAATCATGAAAATAAATTAGGGTTTATAAATTAGGGTTTTAAATTTTCTGGAGTTTATAGTTTAATGATGATTGTTTGATCATTGGTTCAATTGGTTTCGTGATTTAATCATGCGTTAGGGTCTAGATCGCCCGAATTAGTTGTTTAATTCACTGCAAAAAATTAGGCAGTTTTGTAACGGTCATAACTCAATCATAAATTATCAAATAAACAATTTACAACATACTGGAGATAACCTCAGAAGGAGTTACTGCCATCAAAGTTGGTCTCGTGAGTTTTTATGGTCGGGAAGTGGGTCAAAAGGTCTTTACAAAATCAGTGTGTAAAACTGTGACGAATTTCAGTTTTGGTTTTGATTTTTCTAAAAATACTTAGACATCTAGTTAGAGGCTCTAAATCACGTGGAAGTTAGTTTATATATTGTGTGTGACCCCTGAATTTTTTCTAAGTAGGTTATGAAGTTTAAGTGGGTTATCTAACGTCATACTTTTAGGGGGTCAGATTCTGGCCGAATTCTGGACACTTTGGATTAATGAATTTCTAAAGGGTATTTGTAAAAGGGTAATGACTTTGGGAGAGCTAGGAGAGGTTCATAAGACATATATGTAGCATGGTGAATTTTGGTTTGAATTGTGGAAGTGTTTAAGTGGTACGTTTAGGACGCGTAAGTGAGTATAAAATTCTGCTCTAATCCAGAAAATTTAAAGTGTAGTATTGAAGTGTAAATGGTGTATATAAGAGTTGGAAAAGGTTTAAAACAAGTATAGAACTATGGTAGATAGCTTAGATATCCATCATAGTTGAGGTTACATCATATTGGGTTGAATGCCTAATTGATGGTAGCTTATTGTGTGCTTAATTGTTTAGATTATCCGTGAAGTGTTTGTGAAGCTTTTGTTGGATTCTTTTGGGAAGCTAAGCATCAGGTGAGTTTCATAGTCCCTCTTTTTAATGTTTTAAATTGGGATGGAAATGATGCTAAGTGTTTTGGAAATGTTTTGAATTGCTGTGATTATGTGTTTTGATTGCGTGTGGACATTATGTGACTGCATATGGCTTGTTGTTGCATGATATTGTGTTGTGTTGAGGATCATTAATAGTGGGGCTGATCATCTCACGGATCGTTAATTTGAGATTGATCAACTCAGTGAATTGGTATGGGTCCAGGCCTAAATATAAGCTTCAGCTGGTAGACTTTTAGGTGCGTAAGTGACGTATGTGGGATCGGAGGGGTACGCCTACCCAGTATATGTATGGTTGGTTTGATATGGTGATTTGGTTTGCATGTTAGCATAAGTTCATATGTTGCATAATTGTCCTATATTGTTTTGATAATCACAGTAATTGGTTTGAAAGGTTTATAATGTGAGTCTTAAACCTATGACTCTCACCAACCGTTGTGTTGACGTTTTTAAGCATCATTTTCAGGTGAGCTTAATGGTGCTAAGATAGAGCGAAGTGGCTAGAAGAGACCGTAGGATGCTTGGAGTTATTTATGCTTTCTGTTTGAATAAATGCGTTTGCATGAATTGTTTGGATTATGTTTTTGCATGTCATTTATTGACGAGACCTCTTTCTCATTAATAAAGACACCATTAGGTTTTGGGTATTGTTATGACACTTTGTGTCTTTGCTTTACTTTAGTTTTCATTTTAGTATTCTCTATATAGACACCATGTGTTGTGATGATATCCATTCTTGTTTACGCCTCGCGTTTCCGCCTTGGCGGGGTGTGACAGATTGGTATCAGAGCCTATGGTTATAGAGAACTAGGTGGTTGAGCCTAGACTATAGCTTAAGGGTCCCTCATATAGTTGCATTTTAGGGCATAAGTGTTTGTGTACGTATATACCGTATGTTCCCGCTACCTAAAAGCTTTGAAATTCTTTCTATTTTGAATTACTACTATATAATATGAAATATATACTTTTTCATTATGGGGATCTAATAGTATATACCCCTTTGTTATTGTTTTAGTCATGTCTTCCCCTACCCCTAGGAGATATCGTTGGGAGATTGTTTACCTCACTGGACCCGCGGAGTTGGGTGACTTTTGAGAGAGAAAATTCAAACCCAAGCGAGGCCCAACGTAAGTTTATTTCGTTTTCTACCTCGATGCTTTGCTATAATCGAGGATTGCTTTTATATTTTAGGTCACGATGTGACTTCTGTTTCGTTTGGTCGATTGGGATTTTATGGTTCGTTAGATGGATTATCATGTTTGAGTTATATTTGGATTATTATTAAGTGCTATGTGGTAGATGTGTGTTATCATTAAGATGTATGGTCTTGGAAGTAAGTACACGTGTGAAAAATGTGCAATTATAATTATGGTCACAAACATAATTATAAAGGCAACACACACGTGGACTTGTGACTTTGATTGCATTGATCATTGTTGCTTGTATATATTATATAAGGATGTAAGTCTGGAGGTGTAGATGGTAGTGTAGATGTGATGTGAGATCCTGTCGAGGATGGCTGTATGGTTAGAGAATTCCTCTCTTAACCGATTGGGCGATTATATTAGGTTGGGTTGCGTAGATGGTAAGGTTTCCTGTCATTTATCGTTTGCGGATACATCGGATACCTATTGCCATTGTCGTCGCGATTCTTAAGTTGGTTCATTAGCTCGTTGTTCGTTGAGATGTCCAAAGCTCGTGTTGGTATTGTAAGGTGTTATCATAGAACTGGTGTTCTATGTTCTCCGTTCGGCGTTTTGATTGTTTTCCTTTGTCTTAAGGTGCCAATACTTTTTGTTTTGGTTCTAAGACCATTGGTATGGATGAGTTCTCATGGTTTGTTTGGTTTGCAAGAGTTCTTGTCGTGTTCGTTTTCAAGAAAATTAACATTTTGTATTGGAATCCTTAAGGTATTTTCGGAGTCTATTTTGCTATCATGATGTCTTTTGTTGCGAGTCATAAATTCCTTTTCAAAGTAATTTTGTTGTAGTCGATATCATATCATTTAGGTGTTAAAAAAATTCTTTCGAAAATAAATTATATAAATAAAATGCAACACATTTGTTTTAACCATCTTTTGATTTCTTTTATAAAATCATAATTAAATTAATTTTATGAAAATTTTATTTAAATTTATTTTTACACTTAAAATTATTGGCATTATTAACTAAGGTGATTCTATTGTTTTCGTTTTCTAAAACAATAGAATTGTGTTAGGAGTCTGTACGGAGTTTTACGATCCTATTAGTATTATGGAGGTCATTTTGTTAGAGTAACTATTTTATATTGATGTCAATTATAAAAACTCTTTGAAGTATTGTGTTAGTGTTGAGAAAAACTGTGGTTTAAAAATGATCCTTGTAAAAAAGAATATGTTTAATTGATCTATAGAAATAGATATGAAAATTTTTAAAGTAGGTTTAATAAATTTTATTTTATTATTAAAAAGGTGGTTTAAAGTGATTCATAGTGGTATAGGTACGATAACATTAGATAACCATCTCTAAATTTTTTTATGAAAACAGAATGATTTTTCAAAGATTCATTTAGATACTTTTATTATTCATTTAAAAATGATTTTTTATACTTAAAGTGACTTTATTAATTTAAATTGATTTTTATAAAAACATTATTTAATTTGGTCTTTCGAGTAAAGTCGATAATTGGTATAAGAATTTTCGTCTTTCGTATTGATATTTTTTATGTGTTTATTTTTTGTGGCACGCCTATTGATTTTCTTTTTTGCGCTTTCACTCAGTGCATATACGTATCATTTCTTTCAAGGATTCTTATGTATTTTGAGCCACGTTATTGCATATGTGGAATCTACTATATGCATTCTTCTTTGAAGCTTTGAAAAATAAAAAAAATCTTGATATACGTATTGTTATCCTATTCGATTGTTCATAACCCTTGGAGTTCGTTGATACCGTTGAGTCATGGAAGCTTTGATGTGATTGTGGGAATGGACCAGTTGTCCAAGAGGAAGTTTGGGATAGTATGTCATGAGAAGGTGGTTAGGATACCGTTGGAAGGTGATGAGATACTTGGGGTTCATGGTGAACATATCAAGGATGTAGTGTGAAAACCTTAGTGAACACAAAGGTAGATGAACCAAAATTGAGTGATATTTCTGTCGTACGAGATTTATTGATGTGTTTCCGAAAGATTTTACGATGACCACCACGACGTCAAGTTGAATTCCGCATAGATTTGGTTCATGGAGCGACGCTAGTTGCAAAGTCTCCATATCGTCTAGCACCCTTGGAAATGAAAGAATTGTCTGAACAACTTCGAGAGTTGCAAGACAAGGGTTTCATACGACCTAGTCATTTTCCGTGAGGAGCACCAGTGTCGTTTGTTAAGAAGAGAAGCATGGAGTTCATTTGAAGTTAGTGTTGGAATTACTGAGGAAGGAGAAGTTGTATGCTAAGGTTACTAGTGTGAGGCAGTGAAGAATTGGGAAGTACCTACGACACCATCCGAGATATGATTATTCTTAGGATTGGCAGGTTACTTACCTACGTTTCATCGCAAACTTTTCTAAGATTGTTAAACCCTTACTTCCCTAACTGAGAGGAATCAGAAGTATGAGTGGGGCGCAGAATGAGAAGAGGCTTTCTAGACCTTGAAGAATGATTTGTGTGACGCTTCGATAAATCAAATGTAGTGGTTGATGCGTTGAGTAGAAAGGGAGAGTGAAACTAAGACGAGTAAGAGCAATGTTCATGACTATCCAGTCAAATGTTAAGGATAAGATATTGGCTACTCCAAGTGAGACGTCTACGGTAGAGAACGCGCCAGCAGAAATGTTGCGTGACCTGGACCAACAAATAGAAAAGAGGGCAGATGATGGTTAGTACTTTATGAATTAAATTGTATAATGAGTATAAGTATGAAATTCTCTACCATCCAGGAAGGAACGAGTGAAACCTAAACGTGTTCGAGCGATGGCTATGACCATTTAGTATGGAGTAAGAGGAATGATACTGGCAGCCCAAAATTGGTGATTATTATTAGAATTTGGCAGGTTACTACGACGTTATTGCGATTTTTTTTAGATTGTCGGAACCCCTTAATTCCCTAAACTAAGTAAGAATCAGAAGTATGAGTGGAGCGTAGAATAAGAAGAGGCTTTTTAGACTTTGAAGAATGATTTTGTGAGATACTTCGATGAAGCAAATGTAGTGGGTGATGCGTTGAGTAGAAAGGAGAGAGTGAAATCAAGACGAGTAAGAGGAATGATATTGGCAGCCCAAAGTGAGGCGTTCAAGCAAGAGAACGTACTTTCAGAAAGGCTACATGGTTTAAAGCAACAGATGGAAAGAAAAGGAGACGAGAGTTTGTACTTTATGGATCGAATTTGGGTTCTATTGGTAGGAAGTGTAATGGTTGAGGCCCATGCATCAAGGTACTTGGTACATCCGGGAGCGGATAAGACGTACTATAACCTTGGAGACATGTATTGGTAGCCACGTGTAGAAAAGGATATTGCTACCTATGTTAGCAATTGTCGGATTTGTTTAAGGGGTGAAGGCTGCAATGTCAAAGACTTTTGGCTTGCTACAACAGCCTGAGATACTTGAGTGAAAATGAGATAGAATCACCATGAATTTTATTACTAAATTTCCAAGGTCAAAGTAGTGAGTATGATGTGATTTGGGTGATGGTCGATAGACTGACCAAGTTAGCTCATTTTCTAGCTATACAAGAAAATTTCAAGATGTGAAGTTGGCAAGGATTTATATTGATGAGATAATAGCAAGGAATGAAATTCTAGTGACGATTAACTCAGATTGAGATGGACGATTTACCCCGTGCTTTTGGCAGACGCTGCAGAAAGTGTTAGAGATGCGATTGGATTTGAGTACTGCTTAGCATCCTCAAGCGGATGGACAAAAGTGGAAGCATGATTCAGACTTTGGAAGATATAATGAGGGCATGTGTTATCGATTTTGGTGGTAGTTATCAATTGAGCATTCAGTGTGCTCCGTTTGAAGCTTTGTATGGAAGGAGATGTAGGTCGCCTGTTCTATGGGCAGAGATTGGGAGAGTAGTTTGACTGGACTTGAGTTAGTACCAGAAACGACTGATAAGGTAGTGTTGGTAAAGGAAAAATCCTAAAGCGGCGAGAGACCGTCAAAAGAGCTATGTTGATTATGGGCGTAAGCCGTTAGAGTTTGAGGCGAGAGATCGTGTATTGTAAAGGTGACGTCTTGGAAGCGCGTAGTTTGTTTTGAAAAGAAGGGTAAGTTAGCACCGAGATATGTAGGACCATTTGAAAGTCTTGAAAGAATCGGTCCTGTAGCTTATCGGTTGAGATTGCCTGAAGAATTGAGTGGAGTACATAACACATTTCATGTGTCAAACCTAAAGAGGTTTTTGGCGGATGCTAGTTTGCATGTGCCATTGGATGAGATTAAGGTTGACAAAACTCTTCGTTTTATTGAGGAACCTGTAGAGATTATGGACTGTGAAGTTAAGAGTTTAAAATGTAGTAGGATATCGCTTGTGAAAGTTCGTTGGAATTCTAAGCGTGAACCTGAGTTTACTTGGGAGCGCGAAGGTTATATGAAGTCTAAGTATCCTCAGTTGTTTTTTGATCGTGCTGATGAATCGGCTAGTTAAATCTCGGGATGTGATTTCCTAATGGAGGGGATACTGTGACACCCGTGATTTGAGCATGTTGGTCATATCGAGGTTTAGTTATGTTTTAATTAATCTTTTGTTAATTACTAATATTTAATCATGTAATAATTAATATGGTGGATAATTTAGGTTTCATTAAATCTGTAATTAATGATTTATAATTATGTCATGATGAATATGGTTTGATTAGGGTTGGTTTGATGCAGTGTTAGGGTTTAGATCGCGTTAGAACATGATTTAGATTAAGGCAGAATTTAGGTCTGTGTTGTTCGGCTGTTATCTCGATGATGGTAATAGATTTTGTCAAGTTTCCGGTGTCTATGATGTAGCTCAGAGAGTTGGCAACCTAAGGCGTGTTGAACCATAATATTTTTAACATAGTGTAGATATATAGGATCCTATAAGTCTCCATGCGAAAAGCCATTTACTATGGTCTAAGCTTCCATGACACCGATAGCGTCTAACCTGTGTGTATCCACAAAATGTTAACCATGCAGGTGACAAACCAGGACACCGTAATGTCTCAAAGAAACGTATTCGCTTGACTAATGTGATCTAGATAAACTGGGATGGTCAATCCCGTATAGATCTACCCATAACTTTCGCGCTTACAAAGCAATTAATGGTTCATGATAGCGGGGCAATTAGCAACTTGTGATTTATATGGACCATAGACCAAATCAACTACATTAGTAATTGTACTTGTGTTCATGGGGTTTTGAAATAAGCAATGTTCTCACCCCAAATGATGATTTAAAAAATAGTAGAGGTAGGGCTATGAAAAACTCACCTTAATTTAATAGCAAAATATGCAAAAGCTGTAGCACGGAGAATTGATACAACACTCTATCCGACACCTAAATAATGAAATCATGTTTACTTTAACATATATGCCAAACAAATAAGTACATGCATTATCCATCCTTAGTAAGTGATTTGAGTTTATGGAAAATTTTTATTCATAATAAATTGCAAAGTCTAGGTTCTTCATGTAGTCTTTCCTCATTATGTCAAGTTCTCCATTATATGTTCATATCCGTATGTCATGTTACTTATCCATAAAATATTAGAGGTTGTATAGTATAATATTATGATGGAGTCCATGGTCGGATAAATCTCTAAGTAGGTCAAACAGTCTACTTATGTCCGATATCCAAAAGGGGAGGGTTTTTACGGTCTATTGGGTCTACATGAAAAGTATATATTCCCAAATTATCATGTTTCAAAGTAGTTTAAATATATCAGGATTAGTATGAATGATATAAGTTCTTTGATTATGTCTCATTTTACCAAAAATAAGTTAAGTGTTTTTAAGAAAATACTAGAAGGAATTTATTATGGACTTTATTCTATACGCGGACAACTTAAGTGTTAGCCCATGACTTTTCATTATTCTTCTTTTTCCTTGCGTTATTTTGTTGCATTCTTTCATATTATAAATCCATTTAAAATCAGTATGGGTTTCCATTTTAATATCACTTTTGGGGCCTTGTTAAAATTAGCAAAAGTTGGTGCATTAATTATGATCCTTTTATTTTTCACATTAAAACTCTTAGATCTTCTTGGGTGTTATCTTGGTCGTTTTCTTTACCGTTTTAAGTCCGTTCTTCCATATAGGCCAATGAAAGCTTATTGTGTCTAATTTATTAATGTCTAAGGTTTATGATCTTACTTGTTATCCTTTTATGTTTCCAAATCCAAATTTAACTATGGACATATTTTTACGTACGCGGTGTAGGTTTTTTCGTATGCATGTAGTTTTTACCAGTGTGCATGCAACTTCCTTCAGTTATTTTTAAACTTTAAGCACTTATAATTAGGACTAATTCATGTAATAAAAAGTATTAAACATGAAAAAATGCAACTCACAATGGTTTAGATGTTTCAAGAGGTATACGAGCTAGAAAACCTACGTTTTCTATTTCTACTCATTCAAACCCAAACCAAAGCTATAACTTCAGTAAATAATGTTTTGTATCACCAAAAACACCCAGATAGTGTATTTGCTGGTTTTAAGAGCCGACTTCAAGTGAGTTTTTGTGAAGTAAGTGGCCTGATTTATGGCTGTTGGAGGTCTCGGCAAAGAAAGGAAGACGAGAGGTGTTGTGTGTGTTTTGCGAATGGTGTAGCACCACCATGGCTTCATGTGCTGCATAATGAGCTTCCATAATGCTTGATATCTTAGCCATTATCACAAGGAATAGTGCATAGATAAAAAAGGAATGGATTGGAGCATTTCATGGGATTTTTGAATGGATAAGCAAGGTATGGGCACATTATGGTGTTATTAGGCTAGTAACTTATGTATAATCATTCATGGTATGTGTCAATCTATAAGTTTGAGGTAAAAAAGTATTACTAAGGTTCTTGTAAAGGTATAAGGAAAGGTAATACGAAAAATTAGCAAGTGTTAAGTATAATTTGGCTTTTGGCGTAATTAAATTGTGTTAACTAAATTTCACGATACTTAGTGTGTAAAACTTATTTATTCATGGTTAATTAGGGTAATTAAGGTTTAATTGAGTGTTAGATATAATGAGTTGGGTTTACGGTACGTTATACGGAAGTAGAAATGATTATTGGGTGAAATAGGGTGATTAACGGTTTAATAAGAGTACATGGGTATTTAAATGTTGAAAGATATCTCATGAGTTAATACTGATGTAAACTTATTTGTAGGGTTTTTGTTTAGGTGTTGGATCACAAAGACATAAGTAAAATATTTTAATTCACAAATAATGCGAAGATATGACGTATTGCTATTAGGCTCTAATATTTCCTTTTAGACTAATATGCAATATAACGACGTTTACATGGTACTTAAGATCTCTATAACCTATAATATTGTATCTCACTCCTAGGATAACTTCCTTTTAAAATTAAGTGGTAATTTGATAATTTTACGGTAAGTAGTTAAACCTAAATGGTAAAAAGTAAAACCTGGATATTACAGGTGTCACAGTCTCCCTGTGTTAGAAGATTTCATCCCAAAATCAAGATGTTGTATGCGAGACAAATGTCGAGGAGAGGATGGAAGTGTCGAGTGGGAGTCCAACGGCTAGTAATAGTGCCATAGCCATTACTTTCCTCCTTTTAAAATTTCAATTTTTTTTTTAACTTTTATCAACACAAAGTCAAATCTTCTTGTTTCTCCTCAAAATTTTATTATTTTCGGTTTAGAATGTCGTATCCATTTCTATGATTGCGAATTGTGTTGTTGTGGCTTGTTGCTATTTACTTGGAGAGCGTTCCACAAGAAAGAAGAAAAGTGTTTGTAGTTGTAATACTGGGCTTTTGTGCCACTTATTTATTCTGTCAATTGATGTGGGAAGCTATTTCAGAAAGAGTATTTACTATGGTAGACGAGTGGTTTGTTCTAACGCTTTGTTGTTGGTATTCTATTTAGTCGTACTTTGGGATCTTTTAGGAAAATAACTCGAATGTTTCATTTTGACATTGTTCATGTATTGGTGTATTTTTCACGTTGGTACTTTTAATGAAATTATAAATCTCTTATGGCTGATGTCAAAGTTTATATTGTTTCATTGGTTGTCGTGTTCATATGAATTTCATTTACATAGTTTAGATAACTTGTTATAGGCACATCATGCCTGGGAATACTTTTGTCAATACGTGATTGGTTAGGGGTATCAACAATACGTGCACTAGTTCACAAGTGTTTTAACTCATATGTAAACTATATATGATGCGTAGTCTAATGTTTAATTCTATTATGTAGTTCATATAAGTCTATATATTCCAAGTATGTTTAAATCACATGTATCCCATGTTAAGTTATATGTATTTTCGATCATATGTAGCCCATATAAAGTATATGTATTCAACCATATGTAGCCCATATGAAGTGTATGTAGTTCAATCATATGTAGCCCATATGAAGTATATGTAGTTCTTTATTTGTTGATTCACATGTACCCCATATTAAGTAAGCAGCAATAACGAATGTTAATCACATTAAGCAGATATGTAGTATCGTTCCCCCATTTCTATTTAGTTGGTTAAAGTGATGATTAGAACTTTTGGATAGTTCTTCTTGGATTTGTTCTTTCATGCGTTATCATTTATCAATATGAGTGAAATGTCAGTCCTTACGGCTCTTGACGTAGGTCTTCACCAAATTTCTTGTTAACATAGTTTATATGGGATAAAATCAAGAATATAATCGAAAGATAAACTTTTAATTCTACGGTGTGAGTCGGAGACGTCTTTGGATATGACACTTGTTTATATGATGACCGTCGTGTTGCTTTAGTAATATAGTTATGAATATGATGGATTAGTAAAAGAAGGTATCTTTAAATTCTTGTTTCACGTATAGCGACTACTATGAGCATTCATCTATCTACCTAACTTATACATAGTTGATCAGGCTATGTATACCTTAGGTTCACATTGTCATCCTCCTTTTCGTCAATTTTTAGTTAGTTGTTTGTGATTGTAGGCATAACTGATATTTTAGGTACTCGTGGTATATATAAATCATCCTGCTTTCCAAACATTAGATGAATGATGCTATTTTACATGTCAAGTTGTGATTTAATATTTCTTTGCCAATTTCCACCATGCATGTGGTCCTTCGAAAAGTTTATATTCACTTTATGTGGTTTGTCCTACACACGTGTATATTGTTACCTTCAAATATTGATATGTACATATATGTGTTTGTGAGTTATATTTTTTTTTTTTTTTTCTCTTTTTTTTTTTATTTTTTTTCTCTGCGTATATTTGTAATTTTCTGAGTATGTTTACGTTTTCGGCTTCTTAGCCTTTGATTATATTGTTGAACATATTGAACCCGCTAAAGCTTTATTTTATATAACCTTACCTTTTCATATATTGATTTTTGAAATTTCAAGTTTGAATTGTAATTGTTTTCTGTTGGTGATGACTATTAAACCGTCATTATTCTTGAATATTATAATCATTCATTTCTCAGCAAACTCCCATTACATACTCGGCCGCTCATCTACCTACTATCTTTTTAAATTCAAATTGCAAATTTCAAATTTACTCACTCCTACTTAAAATTAATTACCATCACCCTATTTACTCCTTTTTCCCAAAGTTATCGGATCTTAACCATCATGGAATTTCCAGTCAAGATTTTCACTCCCGTTATGATCATAATCATCACAACATTGGTCTTGCTTGTCTACCTGATGTGTTTCTTCTCGTACAGCGATGTATCTTTTGTTTTATTAATTTATATCTTTGTTGTATTCTCGATACTTTGTATCTTATTATATTATGAACAGAAATATTATGGATTTATTTAAATAAGATTCCGTGTTTGATATTTTATTGCTTTATCATTACTGTTATAACCACGTATAGCTTACATTAGTATGTACCTCATCTCGTGTCTTGGTATGATCTAAGGTTATCACTTGGTAGACTTTTTCTCTAAAGAAATTTGAATTTCTATTTTTGTGGAAAAGCGTTTATTGGTTGGGAAGAAATTTGATTAACAAACTGCCAAATAGTGATGGAAGGAAATAATTTTGGTAGAGGTTACTGTTTCTCATCCGAAACATGATATGTGGGCCTTTGAAATGATCATTCGAGTTTTGTAGCGTTAATCGGAAATAGTTTCCCTATCTCTGTTCCCTGATCACATGATTGCATTCTTCATTTGTTGGGCAATGTGCATACTTGTTTTGTACTGAGCAATATTTTCAATTGCGTCGTTGAATTGGCGGATTAAGATGTTCTTCATATGATTTCTAAAAAAATTCAATATATGATTAATTCTTTATAGGTTAGGTGCTCTGATTTTTTTTACGTTTGGTTTTTTTCACGATGTACTTGTACATTATCAGTATTATGGGAAAATTCTTAGGAAAGAATTGATACTTCGTACATTGCTTTGCAAAATAAAAAGGTACAGCTATTTTATTGATTTATTCCCTTAGGAGTCACTTTGTGAATCGAGATACAATGTTATAGCGAGTCAGGCTATTTAGCCTACAAGCCTAAACGGGCTAGGATTGATTGAATATGAGCATGATCCTCAGCTTGTCTAGCTTCAGCATCATCTACTCTTAATTATAATACTGTAATCTCATTCTCTGAGGCAGCGAGAGAATCTTGTAGTTCGGAAATTAGGACTTCCTTGTCCTCTTTATCCACATGAAGAGTGTCAATCTCTACCTCAATATCTTCCAGTCTGGCTGTGAGGTCTTCTGGGTTGAGCTCGGGTGACTCAGATGCTGCTGCTTTGTTGTCTAAGAAAGTAATGGCATCCGGGTAAGATGGTGATGAGGATGATCTACTTCTCTTTCGAGATGGTCCAGCTGCTAGTTCAAGTTCTGTACGGACATTATGATCCTTTGGTAACCATGTTTCAAGGGACGAGGGTTCACGAGTTTATAGTAGAGTTAGGGCTATTCTCACATTAAAGTAATGGTATTGGCGTGGGATGTTGGTAAGTTAGGGATTCCATTAGAAACAGAAGTGTTCCATGGTAACTTCCTTTTCAGGGGAGTTGACAGGTATGGTGTTGGAAGGGGTTTGAGACATTTCTCGGGTATGTGATATATAATAGGATAGATTTGTTATTTCAACTCATGTGACTGGGTAGTAGTTACCCTAGGGGAGATATTTTATATTTGAGCACAGTCCCATTCAGACACCCCCCCCCGGCAGATGTATTATTTATTTGAATAATTGTGGCAAACGGGTTTGGTTAGGAAATAATTTAAGTCTTAAAAATGTTGCGTTTCTAGAAGATCTCAGGAATATCTTAGTACACATGGAGTCATACTTGGAACTAGCCCAGAATTTGTGTTATATGGACAATTCAGTTCTTTATTATGTTCATTAAATTGTTCATCTCATGTATAGAAGTTTATTGTTCAATTAGTCTCGACTAGGGTCACTCTAGCGAGGAATGTTAACGAATGTTACCTTTAAGGAATAATCATTTCTCATGAGTTTTTACCTACCACTGGGATTTTACAAAGATTTTGTGGTTATGGAATAACCTACCCGCAGACATAATTATATCTTGCGGCCTGACTCAAACAAGAAACATCCTTGATGTTTGATTAAAGTATTGTAATGTTTTCTCAATCTTTTTGGTGAATTCCTACCGCCTTTGGAAACTATTGACATTATGTTGCTCAATACTTTAATATCTTAATTTGGCATGGGGGGGGGGGATGACCCAAAAGTGTTGTAAGATTCCTGACAACATGTATAGAATTGTAGAGTTGACTCAAGAATTGGTGTAAACCTTTATATCTTCAAATTGTTAATTTCGACTGTTGCTTCTTACTTATACCGTTTATATCTTATCCTCTTGCTGTTATGAATTTGTTATCCTAGATTTCAAGTGATGTGGTATTCATCGATTAATGGTGCTTCAAAAGTAATGCTTTACTTTTTGGTAAATCTTGTATACTTCAAAATACTTTTAAGTAGGTACTGATGTCTTATATAAATAGTCATTTATATAAGTAATGTAGGTAACCCAAAAGGTTGTTATAAGTAATTCTTATGTAGTGAAATAACGAGAATGTGGTTCCCAAAGTAGTCCACAGTGTTTATATATAGCTCTCATATAATGAGATAGTAAGTATGTAATTACTGATGTAATCCACATCGTGTATGCAAATAAATCTTATATAGTGAAATACTGATTATACGAATAGGGCTAATACTACCCAATGAAAATCGCATAAGGTTGACAGTTCCTGTACTATAAACGATATAATGTGTAACAAGAAGCTATCTCGAGGAGCTAGCGGTTTAGGTATCTTCACTATAGAACTCTATACGTTTCTTAATAAATCTTGGGTTTATGACACTAGTTGTGGCACTCACATCTGTAATACAACTCAGGGTCTCAGGGGAAGTAGGAAATTAAAGCCAGGAGCTCTAAGCTTGTACGTGGGCAATGGTCAGCGTGCAACGGTTGAAGCGATTGGAACTTATCATTTATGTCTCCCTAACGGATTAGTTATTGTTTTGAACAATTGTCATTATGCTCCCTCTATTACTAGGGGAATTATTTCAGTTTCTAGATTGTATGACGATGGTCATGTTAACCGTTTCATGGATAATGCAATTTCAGTTTCTAGGAATAATTTGGTTTATTTTATTGTTGTCTCAAGGGAAGGTATTTTTGAAATTAATTTGTCTAATCCTAATGCAATTGGCAGTTCTATGTATGTTGTAAGCAATAAAAAAGCCAAGCTAAACTTGGACTCAGCTCTCTTGTGGCACTGTCGTCTTGGACACATTAGCAAGAAACGCATTGAGAAGTTACAACATGATGGACTTCTTAATTCAACTGACCTTTGGGCATTTGAAAAATACGTCTCTTGCATGTCTGGAAAGATGGCACGAAAACCTTACACACATTAAGTGAAAAGGGCCAAAGATCTACTTGGACTAATACACACCGATGTATGTGGCCCATTCAAGATCACGTCAAGACAAGGAGCTAACTACTTCGTCACTTTCACTGACGACTTTAGTCGTTATGGTTATGTTTACTTGTTAAAGCATAAACATGAAGTGTTTGAAACTTTCAAAGTGTTTCAAAAGGAAGTAGAAAATCAACTCGGTAAGACCATAAAATCGCTACGTTCTGATCGTGGGGGCGAGTATATAAGTCAAGAGTTTTTGGATCATCTAAAGGATCATGGGATTATCGCCCATCGTACTCCTCCTTACACGCCACAACATAATGGTGTGTCGGAGAGGAGAAATAGAACCCTACTAGATATGGTTCGCTCCATGATGAGTCAAACAACTCTTCCAAAGTCCTTTTGGGATTATGCCCTTGAGACTGTTGCACGCATTCTCAATATGGTTCCAACTAAGAAGGTTGAAAAGACACCATACGAAGTATGGCATGGGCAAGCCCCTAAGCTGTCTTACTTAAAAGTCTGGGGTTGTGAGGCACTTGTTAAGCGAGATACTCTTACCAAGCCTGACAAATTAGAACCCAGATCTATTAAGTGTATCTTTGTAGGATACCCAAAGGAAACAATAGGTTATTCTTTCTACTACCCACCCGAGAACAAAGTACTTGTTGCTCGGAATGCTGAATTCCTAGAGAATAGTCTTATAACTCAAGAAGCAAGTGGGAGTTTAGAAGATCTTGAAATTATTCAAGAAGAAGATACGCATCCTTCTATAGACACTAGCTTAAATCATAAAGAGGATGATCTAGAAATAGATGAACCTCAAAGTGATATCATTCCCATTCGTAGGTCCACAAGGACACGAAATGCCCCAAATCATATGTGCTTATACATCGATGCTGAGGAGCATGAGTTAGGGGATCTTGGTGAACCCGCTAACTATAAAGCTGCATTGTTAGACCCTGAGTCTGATAAATGGCTTTATGAATGTGAAATGCATTCCATGAAAGTTCAATGATGTTTGGGTTCTGTAGTTGATCTTCAGGCATAAGGGACGAGGCCAGCTCGATTGTCAAATTATCCGTTAGTAGCAAGGTGGCTCGTCTAGAAAGAAGACCGTCATGGTTGTGGGTTTTGATTTTAACCCCATTCAAATCAAGTAGCACCCCAAGAAAAGTGATATGGAGCAATGGTGCTGGGAGCACTACACACTATAAAAGTCCAAATATGCGAAGGACTATACTCCACCCTTCAGGGATTGATTATAAGGAAAACCTTTCTCTCCTGTTGCAGACATTAGCGCTAGTTTGGAATTCTTTTATTTGCCACGTTTTAAATGACTATGAGATTTGGAAATGGATGTCAAAACTGACTTTCCTAATGGATATCTCTCTGAAGGGTTTACAGGGAGCAACCTGAGGTTTTTGTCAATCGCCAAAATATCCAATCCGAGTATGCAAGCGAAGCGTTCTCATTCATGGGCTTATAGCAAGCATAAGGCATAGAATTAAACGTTGCTGTTGAAAATAAAGAAATTTGGTTTCACTCAAATCCTGATGAGCCATGTGTATATCTAAAAGCTAGTGGAGTAATGTCACTTTCCTAATGTTTGAATGTCGATGACATATTGATATGGGAAAAAAAACAAAACCATTCCAATGTCACAAGATGTAAAATCCTACCTTGTAATCATTTGAATAAAAGTAAAGTTGTTGCGTCCATAAGTGAAAACAAGTGATGTATCTCAACGCGAGATATGTAAATGAGTATGTAAACGAGTTTGTAATCAATTATGTAAATGAGTTTGTAAACGTTCATGTAAATGGATTTGTAATCTATCATGTAAATGATTTTGTAAGTAAGTTATGAAAACAAATATGAAACAATTTATAAATGCGCATGTATTCTCACCCCAAAGTGATAAAGTATATGTAAAATGAGTAAAACGTGGGGCTATAAACTCACCTTATTGAATGAATTTGATTATAAAAATCAAATGAGTTAATCGTCACGTAAAGTCCGAATGCAACCTAATTAATTTATATGTCGTATGAGTATAATGTATTTGAATAAATACAACATAAAATTTTATAGAGTTACATGTAACACCCCCAAAATCAGGTCGCAGCGGAAAGGTAACAATGGGGTGCTACGTCAAAGTACAAAAATCAAGATATAGAAAACGACCTTAAATGGACGTTAAAAATAAGTTTCATTTGATGTCATTACAAAAGATCAGAGTTTTCACGTTAGGTCCTATAGTTTTGTTAAAAAGACATTAAGATTTTATAAGACAAAAGTTTCATTGAATTTAAGAAATCAGAATCCCTCTAATAGATATCCGTCATGGCTCCCATCCAAGCTTATACCTTAGCACCTGAGATTAAAACATGCTAAAACGTCAACAAAATTGTTGAGTGAATTCATAGGTTTATCAGGAAATAGCGTGGACCACAAGATTTAAGTAATAGTAGACTATGAAACACATTCGATAGTCCAACACTTTGTATTATTGCCCTAAGCTCATGACACCGAACCTTAACGTAATAAACTGTAAACAAACCAGTACTCGAGGTTTGTGCCCCAACACGGATACAGATGTTACAAAAACATCCTACGAATTTTCTCAATACAGATGTTGCCAAACATCCTACGAATTTTCTTCAAATGTTAAATGCGTCAATGGTCAACTAGAAACCACAGCCCAGACGGGGATGCGTCAATGGTCAACTAGAAACCACAGCCCACGCTTTCGTATTAGGACGAGTTATTATAATTTGACATTTTCATAATTTGGACCTACTGGTGAACAGTACTTTTTACTGTTCACACCAGTTATAAAGTTATTTTTAT